>BQKZ01002966.1:0-17584 GCA_036244855.1 Temnopleurus reevesii | reverse complement strand
CCCCCCTTCGAACTAGTAGGCCTATACCATCAGGCAGATTACAATTTTATATAACCCCAACAGTATACACCCCCGCACTTAAGGGGGGGGGGATCATCCTTGCCCCTGTAATGAATGTGTGACACATACAACCTCCTGACAATGCAATTCTGGAGCAGTAAAACATTACAACACTCACACACACACACACACACACACACACACACACACACACATACTCACACACACACACACACACACACACACACACATACACACACACACACACACACACATTTAACAATTAAAGACAAGAATCACAAGCGATAGACGTCACCCTCGAGTCAGGTAACCCTAGATATTTGGTTCCCAGGGCAGCTACCTATGGATATTCACCTTATCCCCGAGACATTAATTTGCCCCAGCCTTTGATGTTCCTGCCCCATAGACCACTTTCCTAATATGTTCAAATTTATTCATTTTGCCCCAAGATGAACTATGTATGCACCTGTTAAAAGATAATGAAGTTATAATAATCAGAATGATATTTGCATACATCAACATTGCTAGGTTGGACAAACATTGCAGCTTGACCAACCGAGCACATTGTAGCTTGACCAACCTAGCAACAACTACCGCATGCTATTCACATTTTTTCCATTAAAATAGGATTATTTTTTATACCAGATGAACGAATGGTTTGTCATTGTGCGTTTGACAAATGGGTGTGCATAAAATTTGAATTTATTACGAAAATGGTCTATTAGATGGGTTTCTTATTTTTAGATGCAAATTTTAGGTGTGCTCTCCACACAAATGTTCGCGTGTCATAATCAAATTCAAGGAATGGCGAGAACCTTGCATACGATTTGTAGTAAACCCGCTTATTTCAAGGCAAACACCCCCATGTTATGATCCGGTTGAAGCAAAATTTAAGCAAAATATGAAAACCATCTAAAGGAGTGAATTTTCAATTTTTTGTGACATCCACGAATTGAGTTAATTGGAAACATGCGCAAAATTTCTGAAAATCTTTTATTCAACAAAAATAAACATTGTTCATTTCTGAAAAACAAAGAAAGTGTGATTTGGTATACAAAACGAACTAGACATTTAATTCGTCATGGGGGCGAATTAGGTGGTGTGTCGTTGAATTCTTTGATAAAGGGTCAATATTAGATGACATGGTAAAAATATTATGTGTAATGTTGAAATGTAACTTGAAAGTTATGACGTGAATGTGAAATATTTCAGTTAGGGAACGTTTGATTCATAATGGGATTTTAGACAATGGCGTCACCTTGAGCTAGTTGAGGAATTGAGAATTTATGTTGCAACAACATAGTTCAAGGACGAAGAATTTTAAAGGGGAACTTCACCCAGACATTGATGTGCACTCAGTGGATGAAGAAAAACACAATGTTAATCTGTGAAAATTTTAGCAAAATCCGACAATCCATTCTAAAGTTATGAATTTTCAAATTTTTTATTTAGACCCCTCACGAGCTCCTTAAATTGGAAACATACAGGCACAAAATGGCTGCCAACATGGAGAACTCTCCATTCACTTTGTACACAGAATTTCACATTTTCTTTTTTTCTAGAAAAGTAAACAAAATTGTACTTTTCTCTTCAAGTATGATATGGATTCTTCAAGTATGATATGGATACATGTATTTTGATTCTGCATGCATTTCGGAATGAATTTTGTTGATTTGTTGTCTACTTTTCTAGAAAAAGGTTAGAGGAAAATGTAAAATTCTGTGTACAAAGTGAATAGAGAGTTCTCCATGTTGGCAGTCATTTTGTGCCTGTACATTGCCAAATTAAGGAGCCCGTAAGAGGTTTAAATCAAAACTTTGAAAATTCAAAACTTTTGAATGGATTGTTGGATTTTGCTCAAATTTTCAGTTCGATCATTTTTTTTTCTTCATCCACTGAGAGTGCGTCGATGTCTGGGTGAAATTCCCCTTTAAGCAAGAATAAGGGAGATTTTTTCAAAAAAAGAAAAGGGTGCAAAATCAAGTTTTCATCAGAAAGCGTTTCTCATAGAGATTACGTGTAAAACGGGTGAAATTGACATGCCTGTATATATTGTAATATTTTTATTCAATGAGAGCACACTAAATCCAGGGGTTGGTTTTCCTCTATTTAGACATTGTCACACATTTAGATTTGGTTATTGGAAAAAATTATAAACTCAAGATGTGTGACCCATGTTATTACATTCAAATTGATGAAACAAAATAGAATGAAGGTGTACCGGTCCTATCAAGATATCTATGAAAATTGGTTACAAATTTTCACAATCGCTTAATTACTGCACATGCAATGCACTTATTGTACTTTCAATTTCATTTTGTTTATAACGCTAAACATTTGTTTTGAAACCTAATATTTTCACAGCTTAGTTTAGGTACACCATGAACATTTACGAAGCATTTATAATATGGCAGTTGATGTACATGTAATCCCAACGAACATACCTGGCACAAACGAAAAGGAAAATATGATTTCACGATGGACAATCGTATATACAATTCATGTTTGGTAGATAGTTTAGTTGAAATTTTCTTTGTGAATAGTTGAAAGAGAGTTTTTTTTTTTGTACTTTCTTTACCAAATTTCTGTAGTTATTTATTTACCCTTGAAATCATCGCCACAACCAAAAGGCAAATGCTATAGTGGTCAGGAAGATAATGCGATATGGAAATTTTATGTCCAACATTAACCGCTTACCATCTGTTTAAATACTTCTGCTATAATTGATTTCGTAGCAAGGACTTTGAATAAGCCCTGGGTCGTATTTCAGTCATGGCTGTAAAATGCAAAAACCAAACTAATTTTCTTGTACATGTACATAAAATTATTCATTGTCTATGCTCTTGAATTCATATTCATACAATGTATATTGTGTTGTGTAAAATTACACCACCTTGCTGATGTCAGAATGGAAAACCGTGACAACTGATTTTGTCCGGAATCGCCGCAGCTACAACATATCAGTAACTGGGAACAAAATGACCAATATTGACGGAGTTATGGGCAAATTTGCATAAAAAATTCTGACGCCATTAAGAACTGGCAACTGAACAAATGTCGTTGAGGAACATTAGGGCTGGGACCAAACTATTGCCTCTTTATATGAGGAATATCAGATCTCTTTATACCAAGATGCCACTGTATCAGTACATCTTGTCTTTCTGTATACTACATGTATATGCCAACAATCAAATTCATATCAAATATGAATACAGTTGAAACTCGCTATATAGAGATCTGAAAGAACAAAATTCCCGACATAAAGAGGTAAAAAATCTAATCCAAGCACTATAACTTTTTGTTTCTTAATCCTGCCATAAAGAGATTATCATGGTCCTAAGAACCTCATTAACCCGAGTTTTCACTGTACTCAAGCCACATACTAGTCATCAATACAGTTGAAACTCAGTATGAGGTGCGTATGACCATCAGCGAAAAACAAAGCTGGAATTTTGTTGTGTCAGGGTAGAAAAGCAAAATTGCAAGGACCGGGGACCAGATGACCTCTTTACATCCGCAATATTATTTTATCGCATTTCTTTATTGCAGAGTTTCAACTATATTCCAGAAGGTTGGCAGGTCTGCAAATCCTTTGTTTATACCTCTGTTACAAGTTTCCATTTTCATTCTGACAACTGACATAGACTTACTATACAAAAATAATTCACAAAAACAGCCTCTTGAAGTTTGTAATAAAAATTTATTAACTTTTTAAAAATTGGATGATAAATACAACTTTTTTTCCTGATTTAAGGTTTATATCATCAGCTGCATGTGATAAAAGATTGCACATTCAAGCTTTAAAAATTTGTAAGACCACCGACAGCGCCTTGTTTCTTCGTATTCGGAATCTCCAGTCTTCTGCCAGGAGGTCGACCAGATGGAGGATTCCCCTCCTACCAAATCTGTATGCCTTCCCCAACTTGATGTCATTTAGTCCCTCTAAAGGGTCCTCGCGTGGCAGGAAAACCCTCCTCTCTCTGGCAGCTATTTTTGATTTGTGGTTGCTAGGATCAACTTACGCACGACTTCTACTACAACTCGAGTTCGTAAGAATAGTTTCAAGCTATGTGTTTCAAGCTGTCCTCCATCATGATCAACAAACCCTATAAAATGGCTGATCTTAACTTTTCTTTTCTCTTCAATAACAAAAACAAAATCAAAGCAAAATCACACACATGTCATGGAAGTCCCGAAAGTCATTGTAACTGGTTCCTAGATTTTTATTTAGATATTTTTTCATTTTCTGTGATTAAAAAAAAAACTGAAAAAAAAAAGAAAATGAAAATAAGTATACTAAAAACTTTGCCAAATATTGGTTTTCAATTGACAATCATCCCTTGATTAGAACAATATTGTGGAAAATTCTGGAATTATTACGAAAGGCTGGACTTAGCCAAAAGTTCTGACAAAAAAGGAAAAATTTTCTGTGGGGTGCATAATTTCCTGAGACCTTATTTCACATTCAAAGAATTTCCACTTCTGTCCTGGTTTCTTGACAAAAATACGTCACACGTCCGAATTCTAACATCCTAAATCCCTCTGTGTCTCCTCTGCTTCCTCAGATTATGCACGACGTCTCCAGAAATTCGGTGTAAAGTTGAGAATAGGGGACACCATGCCAACAGCACTGTAAATCAGAATGCAAATAAAAACAATGGATTAGTGTCAATACAAGTAATAATTTCTTACTTATCAAATTAATGTATTGAAGCTAAATGAAAAAAAAAATCATCTATTCCTATACAGACTCACAGGTTATTTTTGAAGACAAGAAAATCTGTCTATTTAGGAGACAATCCACCCATATCTTATTCAGCCTTGAGAAGAAAACCTCGAGTGAAACATTATGCTTTTCCTGGACATACAGACAACATAGCTGGACATTAATCAACATAACCATTGGTGGTGCTTTATCAGTGTTGCAACAAAGATGCAGTTAATTTGCAAACGCCAATATAAAACATTTTTAAATTAAAGTCTTGTTAAAAGCATGCATGAAAATGCCCGTAGCATTTTGCAACATTGAAGCAAAATCCCCTTAGAAATATCGCCTGTTAACTGGCTAAGTGTAAATGAGGTGTTTGCAGACATAATAAGACAGGTTTCATATGATTTGTTCTAAAATATGAACTGTTGGTAGGTTGGAATATCTGACATTTTCAAATAATATAATATGCGAGATATTAAAGCATACTCGTATTAAATGGGAATTCCTGAAAAATAAATAAACACAGAATAAATATTGATGTATTACATCTTCACTTCTACTTGTCAAAGACAGTCAACTCTGCCTTTTGCCCAAGTTGAATATCTTAAAATCAATAGTTTCCAATGGCGAAATAATTTTGAGGAACAAATTTTACAAAAAAAAATTATTAATTATCTAATGTAAGCCAAACAGTCATGTGTCCTCCGATATTCCATTTGGGTAGTTACCAGTAATTCTCTATGCACTTTACCACATGTTCACACAGGTATCTTTGAAGAGGGTCGAGCTCTAGTAGTAAATTTCAGTACATTTCAAACAAATTTTATTCTACCTCGTTTCATTACAGCATAAAGAAAGAGGTCTTCTTTGTATAAACAACCTGCAAATATGTGGAACTTACCTGGAACTTCAAATTCTTCCATCAAAAACCAAATCCTTTTGTCAGTCTTGTAGATTCCAAGCACCTAGAAATATGATAAAATGTATAAATGCAATAAGTAAATTTATAGGATCTTCTGGTCCAAAGACTTCTTTGGATCCCAATCCAAGGGTAAAAAATACAAAAAAAAGTCAACCTTCCAGAATATGCATTGTGGTAAGGTTTTGAAATGTGAATCACCAAACAGCTGTACTAAATATTTTCTATTAAGAGAAAGGACAATAACTATATTCTTTCTCTTATTAGAAAGTATTTTGTTGAACTGTTTGGTAATTCACATTTCAGTTTCATCATCATGCATATTCCAGAGGGGTGTCATCTCTGCTAATTACCAAACATATGAAGTGTAAATTGACTGAAGTAAGCAAATACAATTGTAATAAAATAGAAAATACCCAAGATTAACAAATCTTTAGAATTTATCTCAGGGTTGTGATAGCAAAGCGGTAAAGTGGAACCTCTAGGATATAACACAACAATATTTATGGTCCAAGCTTTTTGTATTTTTATATCTTCCCTATCCCAATATCTCAAGATTCCTGATTCCTGATGTGAGGTAATTTTCGTGGTCTAGAGGACTGCGTTTTAACAAGGTTCCACTGTACATCATACAGTTGTACAGTGAAACTTCTTTATAACGAGGTCCTTGGGACCATGAAAATTACCTTGTTGTAACAGGTTCCTAACTATATCAGGGTAAAAAAAACAAAGAACTATAAAGTGCTGGGACCAACAAAATCACATTGTTGTAACAGGTATCTCGCTATATCCGACCTCTTTATAACGAGGTTCCACTGTACCTCATTTACATTGAAGCCTTGTAGGAGATATATGAGGGCTAAAATACAATAAAAACAAGGCCCTACAAATCATCTTGTTTTGACAAGATCTTATCATCGGTGATCTTATAAATAGGGTGGAATGTATTCATATATAGCACAGCTTACCCAAATAGCGTCCGCTCATGCTGGAATAAGCACACAATACATAGCAGATTGTGTTTCCTCTTTGGCTTTCCAGAAGATACTGAAAAAAGAGAAGAAATTGATAAGGGATCAACTTTCCTCCTGATCTGTACAGCGTTTAAAAAAGGGACAACATTTTCAAAGCCAAATTCATGGTTCAAAACAAGTTAATAATGCATTTGAAATGTCATAGTTTCTTAATTGTATCTAAAGTTCTATATTTTCTTTACTCTTGGGCAAAATATGTAGACGGTCTCTTTCCTCAATATACACTACGCCAAAAAAAAAAAAGGGTTTGTAGGATACCCCAAACAGTTATCATTTTCGCACTACGTAATTTTGGTTGGTACATGTCTCTCGCTCCACTAAACAGGCTAAAATGTGAATCCATACCGAAGTGAAACAATCAAAATGAAATCCATTTTTGTGTGTATTTTGCCCAAGAGTAAAGTGAATTATTATGAGAAAATTGGGAACATGTAAAATTTCATGTCAGTAATGAAGAAGAATGTTGAGCTCATCATATACAATGCGATGCGACCAAGTGTTGTCAAATTGCAGAGTAAGGAGTGAGGTGAAGAAAATGTATATTGTCATAATCCTCAACCATTCTTTATCATTATTTCTTAAATACAAGATTCAAATAAAAATATATGGGGCGTTAGGATCTCCCGCTGTATCTATGTGAAAATAGGTGTAAAACATTTCACTCAGTATCTGCATTGTAAAATTCACCTCAAATATTGCCTAGAGGATGTATTCAATATTGGGTTATGCTTCATTTTAATGCTTACATCATAAGCGGTATACTCGAAAAAAAATTTTTTTTAATTTTGAGTCTCATGTTAATGATCAATGCATTCTTTGTATTATTTTTCCTAGAACTTCTTGTGCAAATATTCACACAGGCAAATTTCAAATACCAGTAACATTTGTTTTGGGTGGTGCAGATATTTCGAGGCAACATTTTTTTCCACCTCCTTTTATTTCAGATCTAATGTTGGTCATTCATTGACAAAACAAAATTTTTAAAAGTAGCAGATGTGTTAAACATTGACAATTAGCTAACTTGCACAATATGGTCTATTTTCCTCAACAATATTTATTATTATACTCAAAGTCAAAACATTTTGGTCATAAGATATCTTTTTTTAATTTGTTTTCCATTTTTACAATAAAAGGGTAGATTCAGTCCAAGTTGCAATCTTCAAGGCTCCCCATCGGAGGAATTGCAGAAATTTTAAGAATCATAGCTGATGATCTTATTTTGCTGCTTGTTTCTGAGTTAACTTGTGTTCCCCATTCACTTAAAGCCCTTTTTTGTCTGGGGTAAATTTTTTAATACAGTCAACTCTGCCTAAGCCGAACTTGTCTAAGTCAGATAATTGCCTAAGTCGATGTGATTTTCTGGAACAAATCATAGAAAACCAGTGTTATTAGCCTCTTCTAAGTCGAAATTCTCATAAGTCGAACAGATTTGTGTGGTCCCAACAGATTCGACTTAGGCAGAGTCACCTGTATTAAACAAATCCCATTCTTAAAACACCTCATCAATAGTTCCTAAAGGCATATGATCCCCCTGAAATAAATTTCTTTTCAACTCATATTAATACGATTAAATCGCAAGGATACAAGTTACTTCAACATTGTATGACATTGAATGGTTTGTACTAGTGACTGTCTAGATTCTTGATACACATCCCCCATACTAGAAATCATAGCCATAGGATATTAAGAACATTCCAAAGTTACGGGCACATTCATGAAATATGAAAACAAAATGAAATGTAATTGTCAACAGAAAAAGTTTGATAGCATAAATATTTCTTCCAAATTTGCATTTTTTAAAATCTCTGATGACTGTCCTTGTTGATGATGAAGTCATGATGCAATCACAAGCAAATCAAATGTGATTTTCAAATCAACAGCAACTCAGATAAATGAAGCTGTCTTGCAAAAAAATGCATTGCTTTCAATTGGTTCACAGACTAAAAATTGACTTTCGCATCTATCGATGGGCAAATCATTAAAACTTTCTTGTAACCCTCTAATTGGCAAGATGTATGTATATGTCAGCTTAGAGAACATTTTTGTCCATATTTGATCTCGTGCAATTCTTTAACTAGTCCTGTATTTTATTTAGGAATTAAATTGAATTGTTGAAGGGGCAGATGCAGTACATTTTTTGTTGTCATCCTGCTTATTCAGAAATTCAAAAGGTCACAACTGAGAATCAAAGTGGCTTCACACTTTCTATATAATTAAGACAAGAACAGGGATTTGGTTGATCAGATCAACTCATTAAAAATATTATTTTTGAAGAGTTTTGAATGCTTATCATCACCTTTCATATTCTTACATATCAAAGATCATTGACATCAAACAATGCATCACAAAGACACCTATATGCTAAAAGAAAATACCTGTATATACTCTACCTATAACTTTGGAGAATCCTATGTTCTTTTCAATTTCAGAGAGTAGAAACTTGGCAAGCATAAAAACCAATGTTTAGTAGGAACACCGGCCTATGGCAAGAAGAATCATGACTAGCTATTGCCTATGATTTGATGGAACTAGCCAACTGTCTGAAGTATGAAGAATCGAAGAAACTGATATGTCGAATCTCAGAAACTGTTGGTTACTAGTAGAATCTGTCCCAGCTGTCTCACAGAATTGAAATAGATTGAACCTTGCCAAAGTCAAATAATCACGGAAGTCGGGGTATGATCAAATTCTCTTCTCCTTGTGTGTATGTCTTATAAGCCATATAAGTATTTTTTTTTTCCTCAAAGTTCAAAATTTCTTCTTTCCCTGAAGTTTCTACTTGGCAAGATTGTAGAATCATACAATTCGAAGATACCAATTACAGAGGTATGAGCAATTGGTGAATGTCTGCAGGTACTGGCAACATAATTGTCTTGTAGAATGTATGCAGGAATTTAACAATATATTATTAACACTAAGCAAAATGTAAGAGATAAAATCCCTGCAACCAATAATCTTTGCGATAACGTTACATTTGCTAAAATGGTCAAGGGTCTAATTTTGTTTTTTTTAAACTGACAAATGCTGACAGGGAAATAAGAAAAAAAATTGAATTCAAATTCTTGGCAAATTCCACATTGTCGATACTCTCCCTCCATAGAAACTCAAATATATATAGAGAAACAAATAGCAATTTATTCTTTTTTTAAAAATAATCTCTTTTAAAAACAAATTCATAAATATCAAGAAAGAGTGCTTCATGAATGTCATTTGCAAGACAGAAGAATATGAATCACGCACTAAAGCAATATTTGAAAGAAAAACCTGACCCTTCCAATCAATAGCTGTCTTTTTTTTTTTCCATTCTTTTAAATTCCCCAAAGATCGCCATGTATTCATGCATTATAAATCAATGCCAGTAATAAGCCTTTACTTGTGTTTGCAAAGAATATCTGGATAATGGTTGCAAGGTTTATGTAGAACTGCAAGGAAACGAGACTATCAAAGATAACTTTCACTATCCACAGAAATTTTTTTAATTCATAATCACTTTTTTTAATAAAAACACTGATACACAACATTCATGGCAACTTAGATGTAACATTCCTGAACCATCTTGAAAATAAATTAAACCCCAAAACACTATACAGATTTAATAACCTGACTCTCTGCCAGATAAATAATAAATCAGTCTATTTCATAAGTGGCAAAGATGACAGTTGATAATTACTGCGTTTTCAGACCTCCCAACCTTCATAGATTAAAATAACGCTTGTAGGTGTGTGTAGTCCAATTATCATGAAAAAAATATGAAAACCAATGAAAATGTGGTTTTGGAATGATAAAAAAAATATTGCTTCCTCCTAATTCAATATGGTTGGGACGTCTTGTTTTTCTTTCCCCCTCTTTTTATAAAGCATATTGAAGCGAAGCATACAGAGATGCCAACCTGGAAAAATAATATTTTGGGAGTGATGAAGAAATGAATGTAAACATTTTGCTATAAAGGAGGACATTATTTGGAGTTCATGTATATGTAACAACAGAAGAAGTATTTTGAGATATAAAGAAAACATCCCCCAAAATGAAACTATTTCAACAAAGGATTTACTGACATCTCAGATTTTTGTAGCAACTAAAAAAACAATTTGAATATAACTTGAATAATTAGACAAAATGTTGAAAAGATGTCGTCACTAGATTTCGAGTTGTGGATTCAGAACAAAAAAAACAAAAAAAAACAGTATCCTTTATTTTGACCACAACAGGTAACCAAGAATAATTATATGTTCATCCTGATTTACATTTGATTCACAAAAATCTTCATTTACAGTTTAAATCTTGAGACATAATTTTTTTTTGACAAATTCTATAACATGACAAAAGAACAATTTATACTTGAAGTAGTTTACGATAACACATAATCTGTACATATATACATGATTATCCCAGAAACATGGCAGATTTCATTGTAGGGAATGAATATTTTATCATCGGAGTCATTGAAAGATTTTTTTCTGGAGGTATATACTGTGCAACGGCTCCTTAAATTTGTCAGTAATCGGAGAGAGATTTCTAGCTATCCAAAAAAGGATAATTCTTCCATTATTTGGCTAAACCGTGACATAATCAGACATATTTCAGCTTTGCATTACAGGAATATTGTGCAGAATATCTTTTAATGAGTCATCTTTTTGGTGTTCCATGCCCAACTAGCAAAAGCACTGAGGCAAAATCCCCCATAATGGAAGGAAGGTATGCGATGTGGAGGACATCAACCATATCTGGCCAATATCTTTGCGAGAAGATTTGTGAACTGCAGTTTTCATGAAAAGCATGAGGGCATTAATTCCTGTAAGGCAAAAGAAGCCATTGATCAATCTATAGTTCGCAGAAATAGAGATAAATTCAATAGTATTATAAATAGAGTCAAGCGTATAATTAGTTGCTTTGAAGCATTTGTATTACCTGAACCGCCCGTGATGAAATTTCTAGAAAAAATTGCCGTCTTTAAAAGAGAATCAGCATTTGATGTGGGAAAGGTTAAACAATATTGCAGTCGAGAGTATACTTTAAAAAATCAACTCAATCTGCAATATCATATTCCCTTTGAAGTACACCCGCGACTTTGAAGTTCATTGAGTCTATTCTGTTCCAAATTCAATATTCATCTAAGGGGCACACATGTGGAGTTCAAAGTCATATTTGCCTGATGGGTATAAATGACAATCATACTGTAGCTATAGTGTGATCCATGAGCGGGAGGGGTCATGAGCTAAAAGAGATAGCTATACTGGAATTGTGTCTTGAACGTTCTTGTTGCGATCCTATGAAAGCAGGCATATGAATAATGGCCTGCCTGGAATATAGCTCAGATGTCCTATTTCTTCAAATACTATGCCAGAGATGTGTGAGGTACAAGAGAAGAGAGGCCTATTCAGAGATATCGGCTTTCCTGTCTAATGGATTGTTGTTGGATTCGCCTGTATCCTATCTGTATTCTCTTTCCTATCTGTATGTGATAAATTGCAAATTACACACAACCAACAAGATTATGGATTCAGACGAGATAAAAATGCAAGAAACGATGAATCAAGCAACACCATAGAAGGGCAGAGGTATGACAAATATACAGCATAGCTACCAATCTATTATCTTACCATAAAGATCCTACTTTCAGAAAAAATTCTACTCTTAGCTTCCAAGTGCTTTCCAAAACTATATCACATGGACTTACAATATCCTATTTGGTGCTTCAAGTGTCCCTTTACACTATAATCAAACTTAACATGATATGGCATTGCATAGGGAATTTTTTTTCTTGTAAAAAACAATGAGAAGTTAAGATGAAGATCAGACTATTTCAAAAGCCTTATCTGGGACAACTTAACTAACATCTCATTTCTATCCTAGGTCGAGTTCTGGCAAAAATAAGATCATTCACCTCCTAATTTCCCAAGAATCGAATAATTGTGTGATTTTTTTTTTTTTTAGTTTCCTTTGACAGATAATTGTAAGAGAATAAAAAAAAATTAATCATTGGAACATCTTATCTATGTGGAATACAAGTTCATTTCCATCCATATGTATGTGTGTTCTTTCTAAGGAATTTACTATACTTGGTAGATAGTTGCCTGTCATGAATAAGAGTGCATAAGTGCGAGCAGTTTGTGTCTGCAACTGCTATTTTTTTTTCAAATTCAAATATCCAACATCATATGTTGATGCCAGTGAAATTGGTACAATGACCAAGTACATGTATCAAAACTTTCTCCTGAAGGAATATTAAATACCAGAACTCGTCTTGATAATAAGAAGTGCACTACTGCCTATGTAAATATATATTAATAGATGTCAAGCATTTAAATGTTTAATCAAACTCCACACCAATAGGAAAACCTTATGGAGAGGAATGTCATGGAATGACAATATTTTCTTATTTTATTTTCCCTACTATCCCTTTTCTACCTTTATACCACCTTAGACGTACTTCTCAATGAATAAGAAGCAGCATTATCACAACATACCTTTTCAATCTAGTAATTGCGGCCACCACCACCGCTGCTTCCACCATATCCTCCACCGTAACTGCCACCACCACTGCTGTAGTTGCTGCCACCACTGTTGTAGCTGTTGCCTCCACTGTTGTAGCTGCTACCACCACCGTTGTATCCACCTATAAAATGGTAGAAAATCATATGATGATTGATCATGACTTAGAAGTCTGCACTATCATTTGGTCCATATTTAAAGTTTGCATACTTCTACTGGTACAATATCACTATACATGTGTTAAGTTTCAATTATGTTCCCAGCTATTCGCAGATTAACTGTGGAGGTAAATCCATTCATTGCGCTACTGTCATTTTGTACAATATATCCTTTGATTTTACAGTGATTTCCATGCAGTGATCTTTTGCAGCACTTGCAAAATCAGGAAAGCATATTTAGAAATTGCTGTAGATAGTCTGCCACTCGCACCCCCCCCCCAAAAAAAAGGTTTCAAACATAAAATTTTAAAAGTTAAAAGACAGTTCTAATGCACTGTAATTTAAAGAGAAGGCAGGTTTAGAATATACATACATGCATAAGCTGTAGCTCAGGGGGAAGTACTTTATCATCATGTAATTCGTATTTTTCTTACTTGCCCCTATTGGGAAGTACTTTTTCCTATGCTCCAAAATGCTTGCCCGACTGCGACTTTTACTTGCCCTAGGCAATAGCGCAAGTGCGTATGTAGCACGCTATATAAGCACGCTGGTGTTGCACTGGTACTTCTAACCACAAAATCTAAAATCATTAGGTTGGCTTACCGGAATATGGTGCACTTCTTCCGCCATATCCTCCACCTCCACCGCTCCTCATGGGTCCACCAGAACTCTGCTGACCATAGCCCGAGCCAAAGTCACTGTAGCCACCACCTAATTAACACATGGAAAATGGGAGATTGCATGAATTAAGGTTAAGTGCACACAGCACCCTACTAGATATTTACAAAAGATAGATATTAGCTTATCTCTTACTCAGAAATGTTGAAAACGACACCAATTCAGATAAGTTATTAGACCGGTTATGGAAGACTCTATGCCTAACACACAATTAATGTGTTTGAAGTGTGTTCATATCAATGTACAATAATGTTTCAATTACTATTTAATTCCCATGAAAATTTTAAGGAATGATAATACTTGGATTGTTTTTTTTTCCTCGTATTCATTTGCATATTATTTGCCAAATCGCAGCAGGTTTCATTCATGTATTGGTGACATAAGCTGGATAAGAGAGTTAAAACTGTACAAGTGAATGATTTCATCAACTCACCCGAGTTACCTCCATAACCACCTCTACCACTTGAGCCGTAGCTACTACCATTGCCATAGCCGCTACCACCATAGCTCCCACCGCCACTACCATATCCTATATATAAGCAATTCAGATTGAAGAATTTAAATCAATCTACCTCCTGTAAAAGGAGACTAAATAAAACATACTTTATTTGGAGATAATACAAACTCGCAATCTTGTGCGCTTTCGATTATAATAGTTTATTTCAAACTTAAACAATACACCAAGGTTTTCATAGATTTTCAAGATAATCCTATATCGAGAAACCTCATTGGAACAAAAATAAGTTAAAGATTAAAGACAGATAGCCCCAACACACTCATTAATATATTTTTTTAAATGTTCTTAACTATCCCATTCCTACTCGATTCAATAACACTACTCCCTGGGACCTACCTCCACCACTGTAACGACTACCGCCATATCCATCATTTTGATCTAAGGGGGAAAAATAAAACATTTTTTTGTCTAAAAAAATTTGGAAAAAGATGCAAATAAATAATAAAGTCAAATCAGTCCAAAAGATAAAATCATTTTCAAGACTTCAAGGGAGTAAAAGAAAACGCACCTTGAGCTAAAAACTATTAGTTTCTCCAAACAAAGTTTGGAAAATGATACGACTAAATAATAATAAAAATAATAATAATAAATCAGTCCAGAAGTTAAATGTAACTAAAGACTTTAAAAATGGAAATCGTAATCCTGTTTGAATTTAAATAAATTGTCAATGTATTTCTGATTCAAATGCCAGCAGTTTATGATCAACTGAGTTTAAAAAAAAAAAGGTTTAAGATCAACCAAGTAGAAAAAGGTGACTTGCACTATCAACAATCAAGAAAATGTTGCACATGACCACTCAAAACGGCTGAAAAGCGCTTCTCAGTAACTGCTCCAAAGCTGTGGAACAGTATCCCTCCTGCCATACGGGCAATTTCAAATTCCGGTACGTGTAAAAAACATCTTAAGACTTTCCTTTTCCCACAGTAATCAAATTGTTTTGAATTTTCTTGTTCTGTTAAATTGTAAAGCGCTATGGTACTCTCTGCTTTTAGCACTATAGAAATAATCAATATTATTATGAGCAGTGTGTACATACCTCCCCCTCCACTTCTGAATCCTCCTCTTCCACGACCGCCACCACGTCCACCACCACGACCGCCACCACGTCCTCCTCCACGACCGCCATATCCACCTCCAAAGTCTAAGGGAATAGAATATGTAGAAACCATATCCAAATGCCTCTTGAAACAACTGCTTTTGTAGACTCTTTGTACATGCAGATATATGTAAACGTTCGGAAGATACGGCATTTTAAAAAAAATAGTCCTATTCTCCACATATCTTGATCTATGCATTAAATGCTTTATATAATACACAGGCAAATCATTCGGCTGAAAGATTGCCGACATTTCTACAATCAGTAATTCTAACACTGGAAATTAAAGGATAAAGAAGCTGGACAAAGTAATTAACTCACATTAGGAGCTACCCTCGCTAAATGGGAATAATTACAAAAGGAGTTTTTCTTTGACTACTTACCACGACCTCCTTGACCAAAACCTTCTCGTTGCCTGCTCATAGCTTTCTTGATGTCCAAAGGTTTTCCCTTAAACTCGTGATTTACCATGACTGCAATGAAAGGAGATAAATTCTCATAAAAATCTTTCCCTTGGTTACTTGCTCTTCAACATTTTCGTACAGTTATATTATACAAACACATGTACAGGAGGATGATCCTCTCAAGCAAAATTCAATTTAATCATTGCGTAACAAAACAAATATAAAAAAAGACATTGAAGCACAATGAGTTATACTCAATTTACATACAATGTTCCTATTTTGAAAGAAAATCATGCCAATACTAGTATATGAGAAATGCGGTCATAACAATTTGCATGGTTTTCTATTCTGGTTGACATTGCTGAACAGCATACCACATAAACAATCTTACCCAAAAGTTTGTCGACCGTGTCTGTGTCTTCAAACGTAACAAAACCATAAGGTCTCTTCTTTTCCATTGCTGATGGTGGGATGAACATTTCTGTAACAACACCAAATTGGGAGAAGTGTTCTTGGAGCTCCTCTTTGGTTGTCCCTTGGGCAAAGCCACCAACGTATGCCTTGAAGACAGATTCTTTATTTCCTCCTTCCTAGAAAGCAAAAGAAAATACTCATTCAGATGAACAAGAAATAATTGGTTTGAATTGCCTACTCGAATGCATCCGAGGAACTGAAATATAAATAATATGAGCAAAATTTATTTCTAACAATCACAATCCTTCAGAATCGATGTAGATAGCTTCACCCATAAACATGTCTTTAACAAGTTTAACTCTTCAGTCAAGAGAACAGCATAATTTTCTAATAATTTAGACATAGGCTCTGAAATAAACAAATGCGTCAACATGTGTTCTAACTCACATCTTTCGGCAGTGCACGCTTGGCATCGATTTTTTTTCCATTCAAGTAGTGCTCTTTTTCCTTCTTGGCAGCCATGACTTTATCCACACATGCAGATGAGATGTATGTGACGAATCCAAACCCCCTTGGTTTCCTTTCACCTTCTTTGCTGCAGGGAGAACAAGTGAATTTGACAAACATTATTAAATCACTCTTTTTTTAATGTCAAAGGAATAAAAGAGTATAGACCAGTCTAAAGCCTAACCCTAAAAAAACTTTACACACATAGGCTAATTCAACAAAATAATTATACTTTTTATGTTGATCAGATACTAATCTGTCAATGACACCCCCCTCGCGTATTTTCATTCGCGCAAGGTGTGCGCATTTAACAAGATGCGCATGAAACAATGATTTTGATTGGCACTTTCAAATCAACTGCAACTTGCGATCAATTGCAACTTTTGAGAAACACCCCCTTAGACCGTCTAATTACTTTTTAAGAACATTTTATACAGAGCAGCAGTGTCATGCAGCACAAATGCAACACTTGCCTGTCAGAAATACTTACTGTGTCACTACAACAGAATCTGTGAGTTCTCCATATTGTGAAAAGTAACTGCTCAGGTCATCTTGGGTTGTGTCAAAACTTAACCCACCCACAAATACCTTGCGCATCTGTTCTGGTTCTAGATCCTGCAAACAAGGAGAAAA
>BQKZ01002965.1:52876-64634 GCA_036244855.1 Temnopleurus reevesii | reverse complement strand
CTCCCCTCCCCCATCCCCCATTTAGCATTATCCTGCTTAAACTTGTATTTTACATGCAAAAGATCCAGTTGAAGAACTCAGTAAATAAAGTCAAGACTAACCAATATTTGCATACAAGTATACCTCTTAGTACTGTAACACCATCACCATCAATCATCATTATATCAAAAACTGAAAATTTAAGGGCAGGTTCAATGTATATATGCACACATTATGAATCACACGAAAAGTAAAAGGCTGCGTTCAGATTCAGCTTTAATAAGGAATTTTCTACCCATATTTTGAGAACATACAGGTCGTTAAAAAATATATGCTTTAATTGATCTTTTGCAGTTTTGTTAAATTACACAGAGATTCATAAACTATACATGTATATTCTGTAATATATTATAGATTATAGATTGCTTCCTCTGTAATATGCACTACATGAATACAGTGTTGAAATACAGTTTATTGTTTTTGGGGGGTTTTTTTGCTTTTATTACTATCATTATCAATATTATTACTATTATCATTATTATTGTCATTATTATTATTACTATTATCATTATCACTAAAAATTATTCTTATTATTCTTCTTATTCATATTCTTCTTCTTCTTCTTATCATTTTTATGATCATCATTACTATTATTATTATTTATCATTATTATTATTATCATTCTCATTATTATCATTATAACAATTATTATTAATACTACCATTGCTATTACTATTATTATCATTACAGTATTACAAATCCATAATACAGCTTTTTCTTTCCATTTACACAATTCTACATATGTGTCCTATGCAGAAGTATACAGATAGTGTCTTCAATTTTCATCCATCAATTGAAAAAAGCCACATGTGAACACTTTTGTACAGCTTCTAACTTCTCCATTTTAAGTAAAAGATATAAGAACAACAGGGCTTAAATTAATCGAAGGCCATGGAGGCCATGGCCTTGGATGCCCTATACTCTGGCCTTGATGCCCTCCACAAAAAGGCTCATTTGCCTTGGAGATTTAGGTGCCCTTTTTTCTTTTCCCCATTCATGCTGTAGTATAAAAATGTGCCCTAAATAAAAATGGCCTTGCCCTAAAATCAACGAAATTAACTGCTTGTACAGTATCTCACTAAATTGCCAATTAATTCTCCATTCTTCACTAAAATGTGAACACTGATCTGCATCATAATAACACCATTAACACAGGTGAAGATGATTAACATGTGAACAATGCTGTCATTTATATCTCTCTCACTGGGGACCACCATGTATTCTCGGCTGACATAATGGACCATTTTCACTTACAGTAATTTACACAGACTCATCTACATGTACAGTAGATGGGAAGTTCCATTAGGGTAAACCTAATCAATCAATCCATCAGTTTATTACAACCCATCAACCATGTATCATTTTGCGTTAGCACAAAACCTATTGCTTGTTTGCTCTCTATCGAATGACCCATTGCAAATGGCCTGACCTGATGATTTTTTTTTTTTTTAATCCTCGACAAAAATTTGAAAATCACAGTAAATTTGTACAGGTAGATGTACAGTCAAACCTGTCTATAGTGGCCACTTAAATTGATTCTCTTCAGGTGAAAATGCATGTTATAGAGCCTGTCTATAGAGGCCACCTGTCTACAGTGGCCACTTTGTCTGTTTCCCTTGGGGTGGCCTTTGTAGACAGGTTTGACTGTAGATGAATATCTTAAAATACAACCTGAAAAGAAGTCATTGTCAGATGTTCTTTGGCTTTCTACCACTGTTTAAGTTCAAGTCCTGTATTTTCCTCTCTGAATTGTGTTTTTTTTTGCAAATGATCAATGATGTGTTTTCGCAGGTTATCTAAAGATTTTTTTGGGTGGGCTTACACTACACAGCACATTTCCAAGCAATACATGTAGGTCCAAATGATAGAATGTAGTAACATTCGCATAGAAGTACAAATATATATATTCAGGATCATAAAATTTTGCTCTGCATTTACATGTATATGCAGCAAATGGGAACACAGCCGTAATATTATAATACTCTCAGTAAGTAAAGAAAAATAAAAAGCACAAATTGTGAAGATGTGAGCAACAACTGGTATTCTGTTGCAGAGTAATGAATTTTCAAAAGTTCAGTGATATAATCTTCTGGTGGGGTTCCTTGAGTTGGCAACTTTGATGAATTTTTTTTCATTTTATTAATGGTCCTGCAATTTGTAAAATTTTATATTTCATCCATATTCTTCATAAGTCTCTTATTTGTACTATATATTATGTACATGTACATGTAGATTGTATCATTTGAATTTTATTTTGTGTAATGGTTTTTACAAACAGATATGGAAAGCTACTTGAAAGAGAAAGTGAATTGGCAAAAGCTCTAGATAGTAGACTTGCAAAAGTGAAAGGGTACTGAACCAAATATACACCCACACAAACAAAAATAAAATCTTAAGTAGCCTCTGTATGTAGGCATCATTGTTCCCTGACAAATAAACATATGGGTATTTCCACGGGGTTGAGTCCATTTTTGTGACAACCAAAAGCCCTAAATATGTGGCTTTTTCAAACCAGGCCAAGACAGTCCAATAATGACATTACCCCAATAACAGTATCTCACCCAGAAGTATTCCTCAAAGACCATTGGAATTTGATACCTGACAATTTCTTGCACATGCAAAAGCAGTGGGATGTCCATGTAACGTAGTGAAATTTTTGTATACCTGTACCTCCAAATCCAGAAAAGGTTTCAAATCCAAATGTGTATAACTGAGAAAAAAAGGAAATTTTCATCAATAGATTAAAGCTTAAGAAGATCTGAATTGATATGGTGAAGTGACAAAGTGGATCACTACGTTACATGGACTTTGCATGAAAAGTGGACCCAACCCCATGGAAATACCCATATATGCCCCACTTCCTTCTTACCCCTTCCCCCCTCATATGTGAATGTATATATATTTGTTACTGTACATGTACATACATGTTTGAGAAGACAGACATTTGATCTCAAGCTTTTTTTATCCTGGGGCCGATTGCTTGAAATGGTCTTAGCTATCCTCTTCTTGCTAAGACGTCTTGACTTCTTGTGTCATCCTCGAAATATAGACATTAGCATTGATACGACTTTGTAAAGAGGGTGGCGCAAGAATTTAAGATGCCTTAGCATGAAGAGGACCATTTCGTGCAATTGGCCCCTGGTTTCACAGAGGGCAATGGACACCAGACCTGAATAAATTCCCTTTGTCACCTATAGACAATAACAGTTCTTTCTTCTCTGGTGAAGCGTTTCATTTCTCTTTAGAATTCCCAAGGCTGAGTAAGCGTTTCCTTTCAGACAGCAAACAACTTGGAAGTTGCACCCACACAAACTTCCCATCGGAATGCTTTCACATTGATCAGACTGTTGGGTGTACAAATGTACAAAACGTGGAGACCCACATTGCACCCTACAAAGTATGTGTCTGAAAATTTGTTGATAGTAATAACATCCACAAATTTTGTCAGTAAATACACACATTTTTAAACATTACACTGCTTATTTTTGTACATCATGAACATGTACATTTTATGTGTAGACTGACATACATCACACTGATACTTTGAAACTCTTCATTCCTATTGTGACCTTATGCAAACTGTACACACATGTAGATGTAGAGTACACTGTATTTTTTTCACATTTTCTTAAAATCAAACTACAAAGGTAAAATAGAGGAACAGACTGTGGTCTATATTTGATTTTTTTTTTTCTGTCTGTCTCTCTCCAACACTACCCTACTTCCTACTTTTATTCTACTTTTCGTTTTGCAATCATAAGCAATGTTATTTCTGCAATGGGGTCATGCAATCAAGATCCTTAGATCTTTTAATCTTGATCCCCACCCATATTTGCATTCTTCTAGTTTTTATTGCTATTTGTTTTCTATTTGTAGTTGTATATATGTAATTTTATATGTATGTATTTTCTATCTTGTACATGTTTGTATTTTTTTTATATGCATTTTATGAGTGAAATAAATATTGAATTGAATTGAATTGAATTGAATTGAATTGAATTGAATTGAATATATTTAGAAAATGAGATCATTTTGGCATCAATAGGTGCAGAGAATTATAAGGGGAGATCCCTGATGATCGGTGTATGAATCAAGATGACTTCAGAACTGGGTGGAGTACCACATTGCTCCAGGCAGTTTTTCATCTTCAGAGTATCGCAGTTCCAAGTTAATGAGATATTAATTTCATGAAGTATCGTTTAGGCACACCCACATCAATGCAAGAAATGACTCATATTGTACCGTATCGAGTGGGTGAATCACGTAATAATTGTATTATAAAAGGAACTACTGTAGTACCCTCTACTACAATAAAAACAGTAGTATTGATTATCTTCTTTGTTAATCATAATGTACAGTATGTATATTGCTGTACTGATTTATTTGTGCAGTGGGGATACTGTGTTCAGACCATTTTGTTGGTGTTCATCCTGATATACAATCTTGTAATTTTGTAATTACTTTATTATTAAACATACATGCCTAAATTATAAATAAAACAATATGAATATACTGTAGGTATTTGTATTTTTATGCTGGCACTTCTTATTAATGTATTGTGTTTTCTTGTAAAATAGATAATAAATTTCAAATAGAATATGAACTATATCTTTGTTTGTCATTAGCTACTTACATGCATACATACATGTATGTACATTTCTTGTTATTATTCATAAGAAGGACATTGTATTACCATAATAATATTAATGAATTATTGATTATGATAATGATTCATTTATTAACACCCTCCTCCTCCTCCTCCTCCTCCTCCTCCTCACTAAGATCAAAACCCCATAATACATGTAGGTAACTTTCATGTACATATATTTGAGTCTATCAGTTGTGTCACACTTGTATTCCGTATGAATATGTAGGCGCTCACACAATACATCGAATCTACATTGCTAATATTACAGGTGAGTAAATGTGCAATCATTAATTAACTCTGCAATGTTTATGACTTTGGTCTTTTCATGAAAACCAAACAAAGGTTGCAAATATTTGAGCCAAGAAGCCAACATGTAAATACATTCTAAGAAAAGAGGGGCTGGCTTCCCAAATAGACATTTCCAGAGAGGTTTTAAGTAATCTTCAATGAATAGTCTTATCCCATAAACATCTACAAGTAGAAGATTACTCAATCATTAACTGCCTGGCCCAAGAACAGCTATTGTGACACTACAATTTAACCATCTGAAAGCAATCAATAATCCTCACAAGTTTAACCAAACAGGTAGAGTACCAAAAAGTCTGAGGATCATTTCTATTACAGGTGCCTTTTACTCTGTATATATCCATATAGCAAGTATACACTGATGCACAGCTGTTATTTGTTCTTTTTTATACTAAAGCTATGAGAATTTCATTATTTCAGTGATAAAATGCTACATCAAACCAGGAAAGTGTTTCACCAGGTTATTTTTGTAAAGATTGAATATAAACACAACAAAAGAAAGTCATCCATCATCCCTAATTGAGAGTATATAACTTTTAAATAGGGAGCATCTAGTAACTGGTAATATTCATTAACTATCTGGTAGGTTTTCGTGTAAAATTCAGCATGATATGGCATGGGTGATTGAACAGACATACATTTAAAAGAAAAATTAAACTTTTTGAAAGTCATATGAATCCTTTTTCTGATATACCTGTACATTGTAAACTGAATGAAAATATAGACAAATTCTCATTAGTATGCAGGTTATTCAGATAGTTAATACTTTTGATAAGC
Source organism: Temnopleurus reevesii (assembly GCA_036244855.1). NCBI lineage: Eukaryota > Metazoa > Echinodermata > Echinoidea > Temnopleuroida > Temnopleuridae > Temnopleurus > Temnopleurus reevesii. The sequence continues at coordinate 58,864 of BQKZ01002965.1, read as the reverse complement.
TGGACGACTTTTATTTATGAATGCTGATCAATTTTGTCTAAATATATTAGGGTTATACTTAATTGGGCACCAAAGTACTGTACATTGTAGTTGAAATAATAATACTACTAATAGATTTTATTAGCACACGTATCCACTCTGCGGAGTGCTCAAGGCGCTTTGCATTATAATTACATGTACCCTGACTTTAGCCTGGCGTACACCCTCGTGCATGGCATTTTAAGGAATAAATATTCCTTCCAGGTACCCAATCACCTCACCTGGGTTGAGTGCAGCGCAATGTGGATTAATTTCTTGTTGAAGGAAATTAACACCATGGGTAGGATTCGAACCTACGACCTTCTGGTTGAAAGGCGAGAGTCGCAACCACTACACTACGGGGAGTCATTTGTAATATAAAGGATATTGTTCATATTTAAAAACAACTAGTTAAAACTGCAAAAAGAATACATGCTTGTCATTTTTGCATAGTTTTGCAGAATGAACAAAGTTTCTCTCAGGATAATTTGGAAGAACTGACTATAAAATTTGACAACAATAATATCTAGCTTTTCCCTACTTATAAATATTAATCCACAAAAAATGGTAGCCAATTTGAAAGCCTTGAGGCCTGCACAGGGAACATTTGGAGTACAGTCTTCTTCTAAAAGTAAACTGCATGGGGTCTAGCAATATGAATAGAGACCCAGAGAAGAAAACAAGTCTATTCATATTTGCTGAGGGGGTGAGCTCACAATACAGTCTGAACTACTCTGTACAAATGTACATTGTATTCCATCAATGTGCTCTGTATTGTTCCCTAAATGTTCTGTACATGTACATTGTAGGAGGGTTCAAAGAAATCTCCTTGGAAGTAATGGGGATGGCCCAATGGTTCATTCTTTACATGCTACTGTAGATGATGAAATCAAATCCATATTATTACTAGAAATAAAAATTGGGGGGATGTGTTATCTTCATGCTTGGTCCTTACAGTGTATCTTCCATCCCTTTACAAGTGGCAAACAGATGGAACACTGTTGTATTGTCCTGCATCTCATTACAAATTTGACTAGTTGTGTACATTTATGGTCTTTTCTTTAAGGTACCGGTATGACTCATACTTTAAAAAAAGGATGGTTTTCAAGTTCCAGAAAACTGTTTAGTGGGATTTGCTCTGTGTCATTTCAATCTAGAAATTGTCTTTATTATTATCTCTATATTATTATATCATCTTTATTGGCATTTAAATCAATGTGACCCACATAAAGACGTTTGGTTTAACTTTTGAATAGCCCGGGTCTAAATAACAATAACTGAGTCCTGGCTGGGTTAAGTTACATGTACACCTCGCTATCAGAATACGGGCCGATATGTTTCTCCTCATAACTGTGCTTGTCCAACCACTAAAACTGTTGGATACAATGTATGACTGGGTCACTTTTAATCTTTTTAAAATTTTAAACAGCTAAGTAATGTATACTGTAAACCAAAGTAAACCTTTAATATGTATTAACAAATAAGATTTAAAATATATTGCACTTCAAAAAATCATGTGTTTGTCTTTGCATTACTGATTCATTTTTTTTCCACACATCTAATTTGCAAAGATCTGCCAACATTTGTTTCATTGGAAAATACATCAATGTCAAAAATACATGTAATTAATACTTTAAAGTGAGGGTAAATTACCTTTCCAAATGTATGTTGCAGTATCACACGTACATTAAAACAAACATTGGTGGTAATTAACTTTATTAAAAAGCCATGACAATGAAAGATCCTGATGCATTAGACAAATTGAATGTGAAATAATTATAAAAGGAGAAGTTGTCATGCCCACAATTATCCCAGGCACTACAGCTGTATTTACCTTCATGCGGCTCCACCCATATCTCAATTTTCATTTCAACTAAACTGCCATGAAGCATTACAGAACTTCATTTGGATTATCACATTGGCACCATAATATGGATATTATGAATTCCTGATAGAAGTGAAAAAACAACCAAAACTGGACGTTTATGTGGCCAACTTTTTATTTACATTATGTACATTAATGTTTTCAAAATTCAGAGCTCATATTCTTAAAATATTTGAGAATATTTTGGTAACATAGTATAAGCCTCTCAAATATTGAACGACACTAGTGTACATATAACTATAATTCTGAATTGTATTACATAATATGTAAATATATATATAATCAGGAATTATAATACTGAAAAAGTGATCAGATACCGTTTGCATAATATGTATACTAATAATTACTATGTTACTGTATATATGTCATTAAAATTAAATATTAATTTTCTCCCACTCAGACATGTACCATACATTGCTCAACGCGCCAGAATGTTTTTTCCATTGGACAATACCGTGGAATTAGCTGGAATAAGCATTGTCACTACATGTAAACAACTCAGAAAATTAGATAACTCACCTGAAGGGATAGTGACACACACAGCAAAAACAGCTAGAAATCTCTGAAACATATTGATGTCATGCATCTTTATAACTTAAAATTAATTGTCCAAGTTATAATGAATGCATTATACAATGTCCTTGTTCAATTCCTCTTTTCTGAAGTCTTCCAAACAGTTTTAATCCTTACAGAAAACGATGCACAAAGTTGACCAGTTTTTTCGCAAGTCAGCTGCTGGGCTGTGTCCATACATAGCGAGAGGGTACGGGGTATCGCGGCAGACAAGAGGAGAAACGGATCACCGCACACCAACAAACAAAAAATACAGGGGCCTTTCTCCGGCAGAAAGGTGAACAATAGAAAGCTTTTGTTGACTTAAACCTCAGAAATACGTCATCAACTCTCTGTTAAATACCCAACACGGTCTTGCGATGAGGAGCAATGTTGTTGCCTAATATAAATTCACAGAAGCTCAGCCGACACCACACTGGGAATTCGTGATCGGGGTACAGTGCGAAAATGTTTACCGTATCGGAGCGACGCGATGCGTGGGAAAGAGCAGGTATAGGGATGGACGTGCGAAAGTGGGGGGAGGAATGCGATGGTGTACATGTACTGTACGAACGAGAGCTGGCGCCCGTTGACAAATCGAAACACGAAACTCTGAACAGGTGGTGGAGGGAAAGATGCGCTGTCTACTGAAGATAGCACAATCTTGAAAACGCCAGTCTTGAAAACGGTGAGTATTAAGGGTGATCGCGCATATATATACAGTCTTAAAGGGGCACAGAATTTCCTAATAACGGTTTTATTTGTTGGTTATTGTTGCTCTGCTTTTTGCTTGCTAGCTCTATGGCGCCAAGACCAACAAGCGATCTAGAAACACAGTTTTCATATCATACGGATGCCAGTGTTAATGGCGATATATATATTCATTCTCTTCTCTTTGCTCCCCAAACGAGATAAGATGAAACAACAAAATAAGACACAAAAATATGTAAAACACACACACATAAAAAGGAAAAAAAGCATTAACAGACTATTAGTAAAATAAGCGCGGACTTTTACTTTCGGGTGAAATGGAGGCTAAGAGAACCTTTATATACCTAGGACCACTTTAGCCTTTTAGGTCAAGATATTTAAAGGGGATGCAGGCCTCCTCCCTCTTTCCACCGCCCCCACCACTTTTTTTTTTCTCTCTCTCTCTATCTCTCTTTCTCTGTCGATACTAATGTTGCAGGTATGGCAGTAAAGGGGCATGAGTTCAATGTCAAAGATATATTTGTTGCTGGAAATCGTTCACACCAGTCTACTTAATATCCGTTTATAATTTAGATGGCCTCCTCTAATGGGCTGTACATAACCTGTCGAATTTCACATTTGATTCATCTTATTTACTATCTTTTAGGCTGTTTGTAAAATAAATGGATGACCAGAACACGCACTCACACATAAACACAAAAAGTTCCTGTTTATATTTAATCAGTTCTAATCGGGAAATTACAAGAGCTCCATCTACGACAAAATGATAGTCATCTTTACCTCCTCACACTGTCCCTGGTCATGCTGGTGGTGGTGCTTAGGGGCCGATTACTCGAAATGGTCTCTGCTATCCGGGCCTCTTCTTGCTAATATGTCTTAACTTCTTGTGCCACCTTCTTGACAAAGCCGTATCAATGTTATTGTCTATGTTAAAAGGGTTTCCCACGAAGTCAAGACATCGTAGCCAGAAGAGCTGCCAACATGAGATCGAGACCATTTCGTGCAATTGGCCGGTCCAGATCAGTGGATTCCTGGTCTATGATCTTCAGTTTGGAAATAAATGTCAATTTGTAATGCAAGAAAACTCGTGTTCATGCGCGTTTCCCCGCGCGGGTTATTAAGAAGGTACCCAGAGAGTATTAATAAGCTACCCCTACCCATGCATAGGCGAATTTGAAGGAGAAATGGAGCTAACAATGTAAAGAAGCAAATTTGCTGTAAGGATGGAGTCAAATTATTGACGACCCTCTTGTGAGGGGGAGGGGAGAGATAGCTTGTCATGTCGAAAAGAGGGGGAAGGGCACAGAACACCCATTCTATCCTAGATGTGCAAGTTTGGTCCAGTTGAGGAATGTGTGGTCTTATAGCACTGTATATGCACACAGTCTTGCCCTGAACACACAGAGACTGTAACACTCAATCACAGATTCTCACATACCTCACTATAGTAGGGTGTATAAGAATATATGCAGAGACATGTGCTATTAGACCACAGACTCCTCAACTGCGAGTTATGTCGACTATATAACTTACCTCAGAATACGAATAATTTGAGACATTAGGAAATTTGTTTTTACCTTTGGGGTGCAGAATGATGATAATAAAGCGAGTGCTTCTATTGTACCAATAGCTGCCACCCTAAGGGCGCGTGTAAAACTTCTGATAATCTATTGTCCATTTTTCTTTTCCTTTTCTTTGATTTTCTTCTTCTTTTTCCCTTCTTCTTCTTCTTCTTCTTCTTCTTCTTCTTCTTCTTTTTTCCTTCTTATTCTCCTTATTTCCCTTCTTTTCTTTCTTCTCTTTCTTCTTCTTTTATTTATATCAGCCTTTTTGTTCATAATACTTCCTGTGTTTGTAATTCATATCATTATTGAACATGCTGGAGTTTCCGATTTCGTGATAGAACATAAACTATTTCCTGTTTGATCATTATTATTAAGAAGATGCTTGAATAATCGCGTTATTTCAACCAAAATGATCAAGTTTGCAAACTCCAGCAGATCCCGGGGAAAATATAATCACGTCCATAAAAGGAAGTCAAAAGGTTGACTCATAGCACAATCAAGTTTTGTTTTGGGACTATTCCATAGGATACGGAAAACATATACAGCTCTAGGGACAATATTGTGAAAAAGCACAAATTTTCATCTCTCGACCGTCTAGAAGGGAATACTCCGGTATCCAAAACATTAAAATTGACAACAATATTGGGCTTTACTTGTCAGAGATCGCGTAACTTTTTGGCTCATGTAGGATGTTTGAGTTATGAGCTGGCGTTCGTTGAAACATGTCGTGCAGGTACATTTTTTTCTGAAGACCTTGCCGTCCGACGACGTATAAGCTTGCTTTAGCGTGATTATACCGTATGCAACACCTAAAGGTCAGGCTGAGATTTGCATGACTTTTGGCCATAGATTCCCTATCATTTGGGAAGGACTTCCAATACACGTGAAAGATGAAACAATTTCTGGAAACATCACTAAAATCATTGCTCTTCTCCGTCAAGAAGTTCTATCCACTGTATTCTAAACTGTATTTACTTCTTTTTCCTTTTCTTTCCTTAATTTTTTCCCCTCTATCTTGAAATACATGTATATACATATAAATACTGATTCACTCTGGTGTGATGATGTTTGAATTTAATTAAATAATGTATTACTTCTCATTGGTTTATTTGATTTGTTAATTTCATATCTAATGGCATTAGAACTTGCAAGGGGTTATAGAGGCTTTATATATTTTGCTAAACATATTTAATATTTCGATAAGAATTCATAATATGCGTTCAATAAATTTATTATCATTTCCAATACTTAGCAATT
>BQKZ01002965.1:46949-49840 GCA_036244855.1 Temnopleurus reevesii | reverse complement strand
AACTCGTGCTCGACCACCAGCACAAGAAGAAGCAACCTGAACATCATCGACATCAGGACACCTGGTCCTCTGAGTTGTGGGTCTTCGCAGTTTTCTACGAGCGTGAGCTCGACCGCCAGCCCGAAGCCCAGCGCGAGGGATATCCTGGATGCTGGCATTCCCGGGTTACTGAGGCCCAGACCTCTTCTAAGCTTATCAAGTGTACCCAAGGTGAGCAAAGTTTTTATTTCTGGATCGATGGAAAGCTTTAATAATTATGTTTGTACATGTATATTTTGTTGTACTTTTTTTTTAGGGGGGGGGAATAAGTACTTGTATACAAAAATTGTGTATTTTGTTTGTTTAATATTTATTTGTTTTTATATTTTCGGCTGGGGCAATCAGTGCTTGTTCTGAAAAAAGTTTATTTTGTTCGTTTATTTTGGTTCCTTTTTTTTCTTTCTTATTTATTAGTTTTTATCTCTTTCTTTCTTTATTTCTATTATCTTCTTTATTATTATTTTTTTTTTTTTTTAGGGGGGGGGGGGGGGGGGGGTGATAGCTTGTCATGTAGAAAAGAGGGGGAAGGGCACAAAACACCCAGTCTATCCTAGATGTGCAAGTTTGGTCCAGTTGAGGCCTGTAGTATAATATATTAATAGCACCTGTATCTGCATACATTCTTCCCCTGAACACACAGGGACTGCAGCACTGACCAACCACAGACTCTCACATACCTCACTATAGGAGGGTAAGAACAATGCATATACAGGTGCTATTAGATCACAGACTCCTCAACTGTGAGTTATGTCGACTATAACACACCTCAGAATACGAACACATTGAGAAATTAGGGGGAGAAAATCACCTTTAGGGTGCAGATGATCCTTATAGAGCTGTGCACCCTATAGGATGCTGCCACGAAACTTCTGATAATTTATTTTCCTTCTTTTTCTTGTTCTCGTTCTTTTCTTCTTCTTCTTCTTCTTCTCGTCCTTCTTGTTCTCCTTCTTTCCTTTTTTCTCTTCTCTTCTCTTTCTTCTTTTTTTTTTTACATTGGCCTTTTTGTTCAGATACTTCCTGTGTTTGTAATTCATGTCATTATTGAACATACTAAGGGTTTCCAATTTCATGATAGAGCTTAAACTATTTCCTGTTTGATCGTTATTATTGAGAAGATGTTTGAATAATCGTGTTATTTCAACTCAAATGATCAAGTTTGCGAACTCCAGCAGACCCCGGGGAAAATATAATCGCGTCCATAAAAGGAAGTCAAAAGGATGACTCATAGCACAATCAAGTTTTGTTTTGGGACTATTCCATATAGGATACGGAAAATAGATATCCAGCTCTGGGGACAATATTGTGAAAAAGCTCAAGTCTTAAGGTCCGGGCACACCAAGCACGGCACGGCATTCCGACACGATTTTAACACGATGTCCTCCCTGTTATTGGCTAATTATTGATGAACATCCTTTGCGCGGAGGAGCGCGCTGACCACTAACAACCAAGATACTGCGTAAATACCGTACCGTTATGCCGTGTCGTGTTTGGTGTGCCTGGGGCCTTTATTTTCTCGACCGTCGAGATGGGAATGCTCTGTGACCAGGTGACCTAAAACATTGAAATTCACAAAAATATTGGGCTATATGCTTGTCAGAGATCGCGTAACTTTTTGGCTCGTGTAGGATGTATATGAGTCATGAGCTGGCGTTCGTTGAAACATGTTGTGCAGGTACATTTTTTTTCTGAAGACCTTGCCGTCCGACGACGTATAAGCTTGCTTTAGCGTGATTATACCGTATGCAACACCTAAAGGTCAGGCTGAGATTTGCATGACTTTTGGCCATAGATTCCCTATCATTTGGGAAGGACTTCCAATACACGTGAAAGATGAAACAATTTCTGGAAACATCACTAAAATCATTGCTCTTCTCCGTCAAGAAGTTCTATCCACTGTATTCTAAACTGTATTTACTTCTTTTTCCTTTTCTTTCCTTAATTTTTTCCCCTCTATCTTGAAATACATGTATATACATATAAATACTGATTCACTCTGGTGTGATGATGTTTGAATTTAATTAAATAATGTATTACTTCTCATTGGTTTATTTGATTTGTTAATTTCATATCTAATGGCATTAGAACTTGCAAGGGGTTATAGAGGCTTTATATATTTTGCTAAACATATTTAATATTTCGATAAGAATTCATAATATGCGTTCAATAAATTTATTATCATTTCCAATACTTAGCAATTCCACAAAAGAACATTTAAATAGTCATTTGGATAAATCATACTGCTCACATTGTATTCCTAATGTATTCTATATTAATCTCTGTATTTACATGTCTTCACCAGCACTTGCTTTGAGAGGGTTGGGATGGAAAACCTGCGGGCTATGGAGATTAAGTTCTCCTTTTCCATGCCCCGGCAGCCTTCTCAAACCAACTGCTGGTCTTATTTAATTATTCATTTACCTCGTTCTTTTATCTTTGTATCCTTTACCTATACTGTCATTGTTTTGTTTTGAATTTGCCGAATAAATAATAATAGTAATAATAAAGTGCAATTTTTCTGTATGAAAACAAAAGGGCATGAGTCGACTTTTGNTTCACGAAGAGTTCACGACGAGTTCACCATTAGTTCACGAATGTTTACCGATCGATGTCCACATTGATATGCACTGTCACGACAATTTTACGCATAGCCTGCCATAGAGGTATATATACCTCTATGTATATATAGAGGTATATATAGAGGTATATATACCTCTATGTAGCCTGCGCATAGTTTGCGCACTTCCCGCATTGCCATGACGAATTTGCGCAATACGGACGGTGTCGTGATCCAGATGTGTCTCCGGGAAAGTGGATATGGATGACCGAGGGAGCTGCTTCTGGCAGTTCCT
>BQKZ01002965.1:26949-41949 GCA_036244855.1 Temnopleurus reevesii | reverse complement strand
TCAAAGCAATCACACGCCCCATTCACCTTCTTCATAACCCATTTTCACCCTTATACATAAACATGGTAATGCAACTTTGATCTCTATAGTCCTTGAAATTTTGAGCCAATGATAATGTTGGCCATGTAAACACAAACCTATAGATAAAAACCCATTTTTACTTAGATGTTAAGACCGATTCACACCTTTGCGTTTTTAGCCTGCGTCGGCCCAGCGTTTTTGTTTTGAATATCCGCTGATTACCTGGATTAGACGATAGACTGGCATACGGCTTTGCCTCAAGGAGCGCAGGCCGAACGTCAGTCCATCGTATGACCTGCGTCTTTGTGCGCTCGGGGAGTGGTTTTAATCTTCTAAAACATTGGGCCCACGCAGGATAGAAACGCAAAGGTGTGAGTCCGTCTTTAGATTTGAATCACTGTCTAGATTGCAATTGTACCAATGTATGATGTGTTAGTTTTATACTTTCGCGCGAACTGTTGTAAATATTTGGGAAATTAAAAAACAGTTTGCAATACATCAAACATAAACTGAAAATGTAGTAAGATTCTACTGATATCTTTTCTTTACTGTGTTTGTTTAATTTGTTTAAATATTATTTCGCACTGATTGTTTGGCTTTGTAGTTGTGGTGAAACGGGCTATACCTATCCTAAATGTAAATTGCCATGAAAATAAACAGGCAAAAAAAAAAGGACTATTACAAGGCCCCCACGCCCCCTAGTAGAAATGAAAAAAAAAATCATCGAAAGCTTGTTTCATAACTCATGTTTTTTTTATAGTATTATTATACCTTTAAAATTTGCATCGATTAATCGATGATTAAAACTGTTGAATATGCCAGCGACAACCTTTACAGTTTAGTAGACTTCAGCAATGACGCAAGCATGGTGCAGGAGAAATATAAAAGAATATTCCTGAACATAATCAATACGACTTTCCAGACAGACAATATAATCTTGCATATGTATGTATGATAATCACTGAATTATAATAACCGTATTCTGCATTACAATACAAGGCTGGAAATACTAATCATCGGGTTTTTCTCGAACAGTAATGAGTTGTTGAAAGATTTGGAAGGATTTGGAATGGAGTTTCTCACATCTGCCCGGTCATGCACGTTAATCACAGTAATCATATGCCCAGACAAATGAGCACAAGTCTGTTCAACTTTAAACCTTATTAAAACCTCATTTGAACGCAGAAATAAAATTAAATCAAAATCATCTGAAAATCAAAACTGTTGAATAGGACCATGAAAAACTTTACAGTGTAGTAGATTTCAGCAATGAGGCAACCATTATGGTTCAGGAGAAATGTAACAAATATTCTTGAACATAATCAATACGACTTTCAAATCAGACAATATAATCTTGCATATGTATGTATGATAATCACTGAATTATAATAACCGTATTCTGCATTACAATACAAGGCTGGAAATACTAATCATCGGGATTTTTCTCGAACAGTAATGATCTGTTGAAAGATTGTGAAGGATTTGGAATGCAGTTTCTCGCATGCACGTTAATCAGAGTAATCATATGTACAGACAAAATATGAGCACATGTCTAATTCTATATTGCCATAGACAAAACAGTATGAATCACCCATCAAGGCTTAGCGTATATACTGTTCAACAATTATAATGTTTAACGCCCCACCCTCCTCACATGACAGTTGTTTTTGTTTTTCAAATGTTTATTTATTACTAAAATTGCAATGATCAGGCACATATCCAGGCACAAAGGGGGTGAGAACCCCCGTAAAAGAAGAAAAATATTAAGGAAATGGTTATGAAAAAAAGGTGAAGACATTTTTTTTTCTTTTTTCACATCACTTTTTTTTCGCTTTTCAGTTCGTCAAAGGAATGAAATGTCCAAATGAAGTGACAAGTTTCTTCTTAATTTACCCCCCCACCCTCCCACGTTTAAGTACATAAATGCATACTCGCCTGGTTTTTCTATTATTTGTCTCGGATGATTGCGATATTCGATACAGGTACATATTTTCTCCCCACATGAATTATCATCGCGCTACAAATATGACTATAATTATAAAGAAGTGAATATGATAGTACTTCCAAAAGATATAAATTTAAATAATGATATAACGAAGAAAACAAAAGTTAATATGATATGATATATAATATCATATCATATATGTAATATGAATATGAAAGTGTTTTATTTGTTTCATCCTTTGTAGGTGACAGTTGACAAGGGGAATTTCTACACTCTTATAACATGTATATAACTACTGCAATTACTTTGTTGTCCTTGTAAGATTAGTTTATTAATGAATCGAGAGTGTAGGATTGTTTCGAGATCATAATTATGATATTTCCTGTACCTATAACATTATGCAAATTGCAATACCATTTGTGTAGTTCACTCTTTAAAACTTCATTGTGTAATACTAAAAAGATTCATACGACATAAATGTTCTGTAATCGGTCTTTTTTTGCATTTGAAGGTCTAATCTCACCTTTTTGTTTCTAGTGACGTCTGTCAGGCAATCATGACATTTTAAAGACGCTATACGTCAATGCAAAAAATAATTTGTTACTATTTTGTAAATGCCGACTCACATCTTTGCGTTTTTAACCTGCGTCAGCCCAGCGTTTTTATACATTGAAATCGCTCCCTGGACGCACAGCGTACGCGGATCAGACGGTAGACTGAGGCTCAGCTTGCGCTCAAGGAACGTACGCCGACCATCAGTCCTCCTTATGGCCTGCATCTGGGGAGCGTTTTTATTTTGGAAAAAACGCTGGGCCGACACAGGCTAAAAACGAAAAAGTGTGAGTCGTCCTTAACGTTTTTCCTGCGGAATATTATTGGGTCAAGAAAGCAGTGCAATTTATTTATACGTACCCCTCTTTTGTTCGAAACGTCAAAATTGAAAATCCCTGTGACTGTACATGAATAAATGCAACAAGTAATTGATGTCAAACAATTGATATGACCTCGCAATTTCATCAGAATATCAATCAGTCGACACAGGGATTAATTATTGAGTCATACAACGGAACACGTTTAGTGCTCCGCCAATTTTGCCCACCGACCCAAAATTGCTACATAATTACATTGGTCATGTTGGTACTTCGTTTCATTCGTAAAATGACATTGAAACCAGGATCACACACTAGAAAGAGATACAAAAATCCAATAAAGGTCCATTTAAAACTCGTTGTAATTTGTTTTCTGCCTATTTGCGAAATAGTCTGCGAAATCTTTACAACGACACTTGAGTTCAAAAGATTTTATTGTGTTATGAAGATGATATTGAAACAAGGATTATACTTTAGAAAGGAGAAAAGAAATTAAGTTACATTCGAAAGTGGTCGTAAATTTGATATAAAAAAGTTGGATTGATTAGGAAACCTAGGATTGCAATTGAGCATATGAGAATTATAATTGAAACATTTTCAGAGAGGAAAAAAAAAGAAAGCTTGTACACTTCATTACGCCGCGGCGCGCCGGTGATATAAGAAACGACCCCCCCCCCCAAAAAAAAAAAGGGTCTCACTTGTTTGTTTCCTTCTCCAAAATTTCAGAGGGTACCCACCCCCACCGCCCCTTAGATTTAAGCCTGACATTTGACCACTCTTCATTTGTGTCGTATTTGTATCTATACCAGAAATGCCCTGGAGATTTCGTGTATGAATCTTTATCTATGTTTATAAAACTATAAACAGATAAAATTACATTCCTGATACCCTCGATTGGTAAAGTCACGTGATACATACATGATTCAATTGTCCGTTCAATTTACGAGTAGAAGATATACGATGCCTGCGAATGAATTCAAACCCATGTGTCTATTGTTTTACTCTTCTCTTTTTCAAAATGGCGGAACCCCAGCTGACGGAGGAGACGTTACAAGACAGACTGATTAAAACAGATGAGAGAGAAAACTTCAAGAGGTAAGTTACTTTATTTATTTTTATTAACAAAACTCTAGATCAGAACATGCTTGGTAATCTTGGTAATCTTCTAATGTCTTGAAAAAAAAAAGATTTAGAAAAGCTTTTAGAGGCGAAAGGGTTTCGTCCACGATTATATCAATCTTCGGACAAATCGTTCTGTATCCAATAGCATTTCATGTATTTCCTCACTCTCACCATTATGATGCTGACGAGCTAATACATTTCTTTCACCCTTGGCGAGTTGAACAACTTGCCTTCGTGCTGCACGTAGTCTATAAGCTTCTGAATTTTTCCAATTCGTCAGCCTTCGTCCCCTTCATTTTGAATATGTGTGAGGGGATTTAAGCATTTAACAAGAAATTTCTTGTTTTGAATGTTATTCTTTGTGTTTAAGGTTGAAAGGAGAGTCCGACTCACACCTTTGCGTGTTTAGCCTGCGTCCGCCCAACCATTTTGAAAATTATAAATGCTCCCCGAGCGCACATTATAAGCGGATCAGACGGTTGACTGACATTCGGCTTGCGCTCAAGTAAGTCCACCATCATAGGACCGGCGTCTTTGGAGCGTTTGGAGCTAAAAACACAAAGGTGTGAGTCGACCTTAACAAATGGAAACCGGTGGTTAAAAAGTTTAAGATGAGGAGGGTTGAGACAAAGGGGCAAGGACAGGTGACAGACGATATAGATAATCTTGTTTCCTACATTTAGAATTCTATATATGAAACCAGTGTGGTGATATGACTAACCATCATTCCTCCTCCTCACAAAGGCTTCGAGCGGTTTTCTGTCAATTTATTCATTTCTTATCACGTCATTGGATCGACTGCCTTTTTGACCAAACCGTTTTGAACGGATGTCACATCTTCTTTGTTGTTACTTTTGGCACTGTGTCTTATCCCCCCCCCCCTCTGATCATAATTTAAAGTGATATTACATAATTTGGACAACTTAAGACGTAAGAACACCTTTCTGCCTGCAAAAAAATTGCTGTCGAATGCTGTTGTGTTTGTAAAACAAACTTCGATAAATTGTAGATTCAACTTGAATCCCATTTTGCCCCAATGGCATAGTTATTCAATAATTCATTACCAGTCTTTATTTCCACATGGCAATTATTAAATCTTCTTTCTCTAGTTCGTATCATAAGCTTTGTGTCAATGAACTGCAATCAAGCTTTGTTTGATGACATATCATGCAAATATAGATTCCACAAACACGAACGAATATAAAATATTGTGATATCTCATAACGCGCGCTATAAATGAGACAGTCACACCTACATGCTGATCCCACCCTGCTGCCATACTCAATTATCTTAAATTAGAACTATGATCTATAAACTAATCTTTTATTTACTCAAAACATTTGTACCGTCGAAATTGAGAAAAGTAACCTTCAAACATGCATCTCATTTCAAACGGATTAAGACAGTAACAATTACAATTTTGCCAATGCAGTTTGAGAGCAGGGTGCGATCAGTCTGTTGGTGTGACTGCTTCATAAGGAGACATGGCTTCATCTTTAACCATCTTCCAAAGCGGAAGTTAATTGGTAATCATCACTCGAGAAATCCTTCCCCAAAATAGTCCTTTTTGCCTCCAACCTTGGAGTGAATCCTCCCGTCTGAGACCCCTGGTTCACTGTCTCAAAGGTTTACCTGTCAGATGTAACCCGACCTTATTCCAAAAAGGTAATCTGCAGGCATGGGCTCAATCCAGGCAGTTTAGTTGCAGTGTTCCATTTAGCTTTAGTTGCGTATGGTTGTGGGAACTGAAGCGCAATTCCAGGCCTTGGGACATCTTCTAAAACAAGTGCGAATCAGAAAGGAATTCTCTAGAATTTTGAACGAGAAAATAGAATCACACAAAGGTTCTATGTTGACTCGTTAAGTTATAACCCCCCCCCCCCCAAGAAAAAGAAAGTAGATTATTTCCTTACATCGTCGTCTAACCTTATATTATTCGTAGCAGCAATAATGTCTTGCTGAAAGAAATCAACATCATATGTGGAATTCGAATCCATAAGGTCGACCCTCTGGTTGAAACGAAAGAGACTTAAGAACCACTACAGCACGACGCTTCCACGTTCATCGAAATGTGGCTCCAAAATCATCCACTGTATACTAGTCCTATATCCTAGCAAATAATTGAAAATCCCCCTGGTTGCATAAAAACAGTCCTGATAATTAGGACACAAATACTCTTATGGTTGCCAGTTTCTAGAAATAGCATCGGTCGGTCGGAATTTCTGTTTATTCTTATTTTGTATGTTTTTACATCCTCACAATACATGAGGAAAACGACGACTTTTTCAATATGAGTAAAGAGCATGAAATAAAAAATCAGATCGGCCCACTTGAGGCCGACCAAGCAATATTTTCTTTGGCCTTCTGTTGATGTAGTCACGCTGAAGTCATGCCATCGATATGACTCTAACACTATAAGGAGACACCCTTTCCTCCTTTTCAAAGAAAAATAGATAATTCTAAAATGATTTCATGAAAGTCTAGGGAATATATGGTTATCATCATCGAAATATGCGATATTCCCTCTGAGCATCGGTGGCTAATAGACACATCCCAATTTTCCCAGATGCGTTGTCACTTATAGGTGCTTCAGGACGAGCCACTTTTTTCATTTTTTAAATCTCTAGTCAACTGAGATTGGTCGCAACTGACCTGTGAGACTTAATACACGCAATGACAAAGCCGGGTATCATTCTTAAAATATCCAAGAATTGTTTTATGATCTCATCCAAATTCTTTTTATCACGCTTTTATCAAAATGCGCAAATTGGATCCTTTTTGCCCCGTATTTGGAACGAGTGAGAACACTAAGGTTCCTAAAAAGACTTTACACTAAAAGGTACATTCTGCGACAAAAGTAATATAATTTAATATTACAAAACATCCTTTTGATACAATGTCAATGAGTATAATTTCAAAAGAGGGTGCAAAATTGCACCATTTCCTTAGTTAGTTTTTGTGAAGCGGATACTGTCTTATGAAATCGAGCCTTTGATTGAATCATTTTAAAAACAATCATTTCAAGCCTGTAATTGAATTCAATATTAGATCCGTTAAATTATGATTCGTAGAAAAATGTTCGTATGATCCTATTTCAATTCAACAATTGGAAATATATATCTTAAGACAATCTGAAACGTTTCGGCAAAAATACTACATCAAATCCCCTTCCTTAGACATTGAACGCAATAGACAAAGTGTCTTGTCGAGGGTTTACGAAAGTCCTGATGTCCTAATTTCCATCGGTCAACAAGAGCGGGTACATAGCTCAGTCGGTAAATCGTTTGTCTTGGAATGAAGCGATCCATGATGGCGCGCTGGCTCGATCCCCACAACTGCAGCAGTTGGGGACAAATACATGAGCAACATTTCACCCTAAAAGCTGTTCCGAATGTTGTGCTTCTTGCACCCTTAAACATCCTTTTTTCTAAATGTGTAGTTAATACAGGTCGATGGAATTTTCTCTAGAATTTTAGGGCCTCCTACATCAATTAAAAATGAAACAATGGATCATATCCCGGCCATCAATAAGTACAGTAGTTTCTACTTGCTGACTTGGAAAGAGTTATGGAAGGGGAAGGGTGTTAAGCTTGTGTCGGACTTCTACATTTCTGTAGATTGTTGCCATAATTTCATAATTTGTCCGTCTGCTGACCGTCGAAGTGAGTTAAAGAAAGAAATATGAGTCACTAACAATGCAGACTAAACTAATTTTCGCTTTTCCAACGAAACGGCTTCGTGGGTCAAACCCTAATTCAGTTTGAATTATCACATCGCTGCGGTGCGAACAGGTAGAAGTGCCTGGCATAACTTCTCGTTATTAAGCCTGCGTCGCACCTTTGCGTTTTAGCCTGCGTCAGCCCAGCGTTTTTGGAAATTAAAGACGCTGGTCATACGGTGGACTGACGCTCGTTGTACGCTCGTTGAGTGCAAGCCGAACGTCAGTCCACCGTTTGATCTGCGTATGTTGTCCGTCAAGGGAGCGTTTTTAATTTCCAAAAACGCTAGGCTGACGCAGGCTAAAAACGCAAATGTATGACACAGGCTTAAGATGGGGCGGGATGATGTTCAATCATACCTTTGCAGAACTTTGCAGAATCCTATGGACACTGGTATTGTGTCTGCTTCCTCGAGTTCAAATGTTTCCATTGGTTGCTAGTGGCAACTCATTGTTATCAATGAATCGATGTGTTTTAAATCTAACGCAGATGTGCATTCGTAATTGAAGAAATAATGTAAAGTCAGCTAATTTCAAACATATCGTGATTATTTTTCAACCGTTCTATTTTTACTTTACTCACGACAACGAATCTCAAAGCGCTACATCTTTTTTTGTATTCAGAATGGAAGTTGAATGAAATGCATACTCATTCGTGCTTTTCTTCGAGTCCCTCTAGAATAAATTCAAATGGAGCGCGGTTTGGATGCTTCATGATTCACGGATCAAAATGATGGACGGCTATGAGTTATGAAGGAGGGTCACACTTGCTCTATGAAGACCAAATCGACAGCAGACCAAATGAAGCTGTTTATGACATCGATTAAAAGAGAAATAGATATTTTACTATAGATTTTTTAAATAAGTTTTAAAGGTGTTCAATCAGAAATCAGATCCCAAATTATTTACGTCTTAGACCGACCCTTATCGTCGTCATGTGGGCTCCGTAACATAAAGGTTTGCGAGTTATCGCTGATAGAAACGACCAATCTAGATCTTTTTCCTCCAATAGACTGGCCAGTAGCCAATCAGAATTGCTCTTTCATTTTAGCAATTAATCTAAAATCTTTATGTTACAAGGTCCTGAATACCTGTCCGGGGCTAGAACATCTAACCTCTAGGGCAGAGTGGTACGACATACTTAATTCAAACCTTTGCGTTTATGACTAACGTCTGCCCAGCTTTCATCACATTTGAAAAAACGCTCGGCGAACACATCCATGAATGCGTACGTCGATCGCAGCCGAACACCTCCAGCGTCGGTCAAGCACACTCCATCCGTATTTCTTAGTTCATTGATCGTCTTTTAAATATCATGAACCACGGGAAGGCGCTGGATATAAAGACAAAGTGGTAATTAGCTGTTTACACAAACAGCATCTTAATTGTAAGCTCATCTCATCACACCATAATGAATATTGGAACGGGACGTACGGTATGATAAAGTGTAAGCCTGTTCGGGGTCGGGTTGAAGCCTTATCTGAGGTGTGACACAGTCCCATCTTTAGCCCCAATCCGGACTATTTTGGTTTCGGGTTCACTAATTGATGTCTTGAGGTAAAGTCTGAGGAGGGCTTCGTCAGTACCACGATGTGTATTACTCACTAACCTTGTACCGTGCATTCAAATTATAAGCATGCGTTTTATGCTCATCCTTTGTGAACATGGGTGCCGAGAGACACGGCTTAGCATGTGCGTCCTTGATGGGTCGTCGCTTCTCATTAATATCAAAATATGTCGAAATTAATGACTTGATGCAATAGCAAAATATAGTTGTATTTGACAAAATGTGTACTCACATACAGCGTAAGGTCATGAAAAGGTGGATCAACAATCATTCGCATCATTGTTTTGTTTGATGGGCACTCATCAGGGTTTTTTTTTTCAGAGGGCTCTCCCAGGCCATCCCAGGCCACGCGCGCCGGTTCCTAAGCTTATGCACACCATAAATTTTGTGCTCAATGAAGAGAGATAGTAAACTAAACCGACAGCCTATTGAAAGTGAAAGTGTTAGATGTTGGCAAACCATATAGTTTAAATGACGATTGATATCATTTTACACCAAGATATAATTGTGATTAAAATATTATTTCCTTTGTTGGATTTCCCGGCCCGCTATTGTTTTCTCATCTTACTACATTACAAATGCAATTAAAGGTACAATGACAAAAACTTCGGCGATAATATGCGTAATATCAGATATCAGCCTGTATCATAAAACGACTCATTGAAATTCAATCGTATATCTATATTACATAATTTGTCGTAGACTTACAATTAATAGTCATATAAAATTTAATTTCATCGTTTATGTTGCAGCCCCATGATATGCAGTCATTGTCCTTTCAACTCACCCCTGTAACATTTGGTATTCATTATCCTGGTTTTAGAGACCGCAAACAGCTCATTTCAATAGTAATAATAATCTACGGAAGGACTCAGTGACAAACGAGAATCACCGACAACGGTACACTGTACTGTTGATGTGNGGGGGGGTGAAGGGGGGGGAGGGCTCTTTGGTTCCCGACCCCTTCTTTTTTTTTTAATTTGATTGCTTGTTTATTAGCTTCTTCGGGGTACTATTTTGTTCAGGGTGGGAGGAAGGAAAGTATCGGAAGCATCGGAAAGCATCGGAAGTTCAGATATGTAAAAACAAAAAATGGGGATAGTTTCCGGGGGGGGGGGGGTATCCGGTTTTTGACAAAAGATGTTTTGTTTAAATTCAACAAAATAGTATATGAAGCTGTGCCTCATAGGTATTTTAAATAAATCGGGGTGATCTATAATTGAGAACATCTTAGGGTACCTTATCAGACATATTTCCATGTAAAGGTAACATATCATAACATTATCTTGATGTTCAATTGTGCAATTATGACGTCATCGGTTACCACTTTCTGGTTGATTTGTCTATTTTTTTTTGTTTTGTTCATTTGATTTTTCTGCTCCTTTTGGAGTAGACTTTGGGGTACTTATACGTGGTATAGTTAGCGTGCAGGCTTATAGCGAATTGTTTGCAGACGGTGAAGTTTTATATTTTCCAAAACTATATAAAAAATAAAGAACACAAGCGAATGTTAGTATCTGATGGCTCTTATGACATCGGATGTGAATGTGCGGGGGTAGTGTGGTGCAGGAACACCATGGGTGTGAGGATCCAATTATAACTACTCTCTCGGTGGGACTAACAGCTAACAAGCATCGGAAGTTCAGATTTAGCACCACTGAACTTAGACATGACTGTCTTGAGTTAACGAAGTTATCATGCAATCCTTGTATAAGGCATTCATTTAAAAAATGTAGATATGAATAGTTTTATCTCTTTCATAATTATGAAGCGTGATATCGCATAAATTCTGCTACTTTGTTTTAAATCGATTTTTAAAAAGGAGACAGACGACGACGAATGAAAATATGAAAGAGGAGGAGGAAATGGTAATATTGATGATGATGATGATGATGATGATGATGATGATGATGATGATGATGATGATGATGATGATAATGAAGAAGGAATATTAGAAGAGGAGAGAGAAGAAGGAGGGGTGGGGAGGGGAGGATGAGGAGGGGAGAGACATCGTACGAATTGTGCAATGACTGAAGTAATTAACGTAAGGAAGAAGGAAATATGAAGGAAAACGAAAAAAAAAGTGTAAGGAAGAAAATAACAAAGCAGAATAAATTATGAGAAGAATGCTTCACGGTAAAACCAATTATCTTTCTTGAAAATGTGACTGGTCCAAAAAAAAACCTATACCCATTCTCGACATTTCGATGAGCATGTTCTCATCGTTTTCAAGAAGCATTCTTCCCATCATTCATCCACGAGTGAAACCTTCAAGTAATAACAGAAGAAATTCCATTTTCGAACGTATAATCACAATGGGTATATTCCTCGTCAGAAATGAGCGATAATGCGCTGTCTGAAGAAGATAGCCCATCCATCGACCACTCGGCATGCATACTCGGACAATTGCGTCTACGGTTAAAAACGAATTGTTTCGTATCAATGATACACAGCCTGTACTAGATCTTTACATTTTAGATGGTGTATCTTTTCGAAGATGAATGATACATTACCTAAAATTCAATTTCTTCTAAAATGTATCATATGGTAAATCCACGAACCATACAAATCTAGAATTTCATAAATTGCCGAATAAATAATAACAATAATAATGAAAATATATAATAGAAAAAACGAGAAAGAAGAAATATAGATAGAGCAACTAGAGAGAATGAAGATAAAGAA
Source organism: Temnopleurus reevesii (assembly GCA_036244855.1). Taxonomy (NCBI): domain Eukaryota; kingdom Metazoa; phylum Echinodermata; class Echinoidea; order Temnopleuroida; family Temnopleuridae; genus Temnopleurus; species Temnopleurus reevesii. The sequence goes on along the minus strand of BQKZ01002965.1, from coordinate 30,022 downwards.
GTAAAGACAGAGGAGGAGGAGTACCTAAAGAAGAAGAAGGGGATGAGAAAAAAGTATAATCATGCAACAAAACAAGAAGACTGTGGGTGTATAGTGAAGGCAAACATTTTACTTCTAGTTTGACACACTGCATTTCACTTTATCACATTAAGTAGGATATCTATTTTTTAGTCAGATTCACTCATGCCCACACACGAATACAAAACAAATCCTAAACTCTTGAACATCTCAAAGTGACATGAGTCATGTTGTCAAACAGGACATACTCCTATGTGTGGAATAAGGAAACGCCAAGTTTCAGTTTGAACCTTGCCAGGTATAGCTTTGTGTGAGGTACCTCTGTCAACTGCTTAATATAAAGAGGAAGTTATCAACTAACAAACAGAGCCAACATGTACTATGTTGTTAAATGAATCAAGTTTGATGATTATAAGGTACATTTTTGTTCTTGAAAATGTGAATGTTACCAGTCCGCCTCGTGGTTAATTTAACAGACACGATCATTAACGGATTCGTCATTGGCAATGTGTCCCAATATATTAAAGCAACGTCCTTTAAGTTCACTATTTTGACGTGTGAACTATTATATCAAATATAAAGTTCTGTGGTCCCTCTGCTCATTGTGTGACTGCAGGAAAAATGTTGTCATCGTTATAAAAAAAAATTGGGGAACAAAATAAATACTCTCTATTTAAGCCATCACAATGACTCTAACAAACGAAAATACTGTCCGATTGGACTTTTATTCTGCATTTCCTCGTAGAAATGGGAAAGAAAATTTCTTCGGATTCGCTAGAACCATATAAAGATTTCAACGGGAGCTTTTTGGTATAATCAGATTTCCATATTAATTAGGAGACAAAGAAGCAGGTAAACCAACGTTAGTCCACATCATTTACTGTGAGCAAAAACGTCAAAGGTCTGGGATAAAGTAAACAACCTCCAATCAAGCATTGACAATAGTTAGATGGACGCAAAAGAAATTTCAATCTTTCTTATTCTGTGGAAAAATGTGGAACAAGGGTCGCATCTAGGAATTTCTTTTGTGATCATGAAGCTATTGTGAATTACGGGGATTTTTTTTAAAACTTTGTCCCAGTCCCTAATCCTTTCTGCTCACAGTGATTATTCTGTGTAGTGCCATATGAAGTAAATAATAATTATTTTAGAAGATTATTCGGTTTACTAGCTTTTATATCGGTAATAAGCAATGTCAATGTCAGTTTGTGGCACATTTCGGCATATTTTTGTGTTAATACAGTTATATGTTGCTTTTAGTCAATACAGATACCTAAGTAACGGTAACATAGAACATTAACTTAGGAATTTTTGGAATAAAAATAAGCATCTCGAACTTTCTGGCTCATGTCCCAGAGAAAGTGAGACCACACCCTTCTTTGTTATAATGTCATGACATCCCGACACCCAACTGAGACCTTACCGTGAGTAGACACTGTGGATAAGGGGTAAAGCCTGCGTCACACCTTTGCGTTTTCAGGCTGCGTCTGCCTAACTTTTTTGGTAATTAGAAATGCTCCCTCGACGGACAGCGGACAGCATACGCAGATCAGACGGTATAATAGACTGACGTTCGGCTTGCGTCAACGAGCGTACGACGAGCGTCAGTCCACCGCATGACCTGCGTCTTTGTGCGTTAAGGGAGCGTTTTTAACTTCCAAAGACGCAAGCTAAAAACGCAAAGGTGTGACGCAGGCCTAAGTCTGGGCGGTTCGTTTAGGCATCGGAAGGGTACCCTTTCCGCTACTATTATCTGCCCCCATTGGGCGTTCCGGTCCTGTCCATGTGATAACAATGATCTTAGCTCTTCAAAACAGGTGTGCGCGAATTAGAGATAGGGTGATGGGGTTTAAAAAAACTTGTTGCCATTCTGTAATTCTGAATTTTGCGATGATATGGTTATTTCACATTTGACGAAATATGCGAATGTAATTGTTGAGGATTTAGATGAGGTGTCCAAATAGACTTTAACATTTACATTACCCAAAGTAAAAGCACGCCATTTCTGGTATAGAGTTTTACTTTACCATTTATGATAACAATGAAATCGAACTTTTGTTGAGCTGTTATTCCACTTTCACTCATAGGAAGAGATGTAGCTGTAGGTTGGAACACTTATTTGTCCTCTTTAGTTAACGGCCTGATAAGGTTTTCATCTTGTCCGGTATTTCTCTTATAAAACATATACTCTATAAATAAAAGGTCTCCATATGATCTGGAACATAAAAGGTTTGTTGTAGAGCCGATGATGTCTCATAAGGAAATATTTTAAGAATTTATCTTGAAATGTGTCAAGTATAATAGAATGATAAGTTACAAGCAGTCGCGTTTCAGAAAGTTTCAAGAATTTTAAACACTATATAATAGTATTAAAACATTGCATATATCACGTGATCCTTCATGTGCTTGCGGCATGGATATCCGATCTGTTTCTTTCATTTTTGAGATTTTTCAAAGAAAAAAAAATATAGTTGATATTCATCTACTAATTTGTGTTTGTGGAAAAGGGCCAAAAGACATGAAGATAGAAAGAAGAGAAGAGATGAATGCATGACCGAAAGATACGTCATTCAATGGAATTAATGAAACCAAGGTTGAATATTGCACTTTTAGGTAGTCAAGGGGTGATCAGAATTCAGAGCAGGTGACAAATAGGCCACATCCATGTGAATAAAGTAACCCAGAAAAATGATGGCGATGGTTGGTTAGGTGTTCCAATCTAGGAAATAATCATTTAAAAGGGTTCCCTCTTCCACTTAGATTTCTTTATATTCTAATTATCCTCCCAATTTTCTACTTCTCCTTCATCATCATCTTCTTCTTCTTCTTCTTCTTCTTCTTCTTCTGCTTCTCCTCCTCCTCTCCTTCTTTAAGCTTTGTCGTCGTTGTCGTCGTTGTCGTCGTCTCCTATTTCAAAGATCAACGTTTTCTTTCACTCCTTTTTCTGTTAATCTTTTACTTATTTTCTTTCCACCTTCAGTTACTCATGTTTCATATGTTTATAATACTGACTATGGAAAAATGGGGTTTATGGCGTGTATCATCCATCTTTAAT
>BQKZ01002965.1:11201-26680 GCA_036244855.1 Temnopleurus reevesii | reverse complement strand
GTGGGGGGGGGGGATGGGGGGTGGCTGCCCAAATTCAGTAATATTGGTGACGCGTTGACCGTTATTCCCTATATCATGTAGATAACCTTTTGGCGATCTCCTATTTGTGATAGGGGCCGACGGAAAACGAGTTTTTTTGCTTTTCAGCCCCACACAAAATAAGGAAAAAGGGCGTTTCGAATCGGTGTTCGCGCAGATGAAAAAGTGATTTCATCTGAAATTTTGTTTTGCATGCACTGTAATGTTTTGCTAGTGTCGGCTCTCCACTGACGAGACTGTCGAATAACATTTTTCTTTCAGAGTGCACACGGAAAGCACAACTGGCGAAGTAATACAAACATTACGAAAGATGAACCCAAGCATGCTATTGTGAAATGGTCATCAGTCTATCTTCTTAACAGAATATGTAACATTATCGATTTACATATCATGCATATCACGTTAATAAAATGAAAGTTTTATTTTTGGCCACATTTTCATACTTTCTCCTAAAAAAATTACCACTTAATTTATTCAGAATCACATGTGAATTCAACGAGATCCACAAAAAGGTGCTAAATACTTTATAATTGAGCAGGGCAACTGCAAATGAAAAATGAATGTAAAGGAATGTCGCCAACAATTATGAAGAAAAGACACACATAAAAAGATTTAAAAAAAAAAACTTCCATTTTCGTGCTGTTAGTGTTTTATATTATAATGCCGGCGAGAAAACTGGATAGGAGACTGAAATTGGTGGTTTATTTACATTCATCATTTTCCTGTGCTCCTTAATGCATATATCGTAAAAATAAAAGTAAAGTATGTTCTGAATACCTGAGCTGAGCTATATACGTCTTGTCAAAATTGAGTTAAGAGCTAATATTTGCACGGAATAAGGAAACGAGTGTATGGGGCATCTTTCCCCGTAAACACGTGCAAACATATGGCAGTATTAACTTTTCAGAACTGTACTTTTTCAAGGCATTCCATGGTCCCTGGATTATTGCATGTATATGAGTGTGTACATTGAATCGATTCAGAACATGAACACCGTATACTCAGGCGAGTAGCGGGGATTGTACTTGGATCGGGGGGGGGGGGGGGCGAAATGTAATTGCACAAATTTCTTAACAACAAAAATATAGGAACTTTTACGCCGGCGAGCAGCCAAGCAAGCATACTCATGTGCATAACTATGAATGTATATTTAAAAAAAAATAACTGAAATAATAAAATGATGGTTAGATCACCTCGCTGACATCCGTTTCATAAAGCTGTTCATAGTAGTGGTACCCACGACTCCTCACACGACTGGTGGTCTCAGGCGCTAACTCTGCGATAGAGTGGTTATCATTGGGTGCAGGACATGGTTTCTTGTCATTCGTAGAGTCGTGCGTACCTCTATCAACTTCTTTATGAAGCACATTTCTTCCTGGACCTTTAGTTGTTTCCTAACTGCTCGAAGAGGTACGCACGACTTTACGAACGACTGACTAGTGATCCTTCCTCAGATGTGATCCAGCGACAGGAATTAGCATTGAGTGGAGAAAAGGGTCACCAATCGTGTGTAGATATCTACGAACAGCTTTATGAGACACAACCATTGGTGCTCTTTGAAGATTGTCGCAGGGACATTTTAGTCCATGCACCAAAAGAATTCTATGAAATGCTTTATAATTTTGACCGGATGAAAATCAGTTTCTAATTTGGCTGTTACTATGGTAAATTTTAGATATTGAGCACTTGTCGCTGCGACAAGCTTCATGAAATACCATTTTGCTGATGTACACGTTGATTGTCTTAGGGGGTGTTGTTCAAAATCAACTGCAAATCGACTGCAACTTTGCAAATTTTAACGCGCATTTTCATTCGCGCACGGTATGAGCATTTAACAAGACACACATGAATCAATGATCTTGATTGGAGCATTTCGATCAACTGCAACTTGCGATCAATTGCAACTTTTGAGCAACACCCCCTTAGTTTATTATTGTTATTATCATTGTTGCCGTTTTGCTGATTATTTACTATATCATTTTCTCTTTTTTTCAATTTCAGGAGGACAATTATCGTGGACAAGCAAGCAGGAACGTTCGGCTTTGAGCTTCAGACATACGCGATTCATCATAAAGGGCGGAATGAGGTCGAACTTTGTACATACGTCTGCGATGTGATGTCTGATGGTCCAGCATACCTTTCAGGAATGAGAGCAGGTAAAACAAACACCGATGTCTTCTTGGGCCAACCTCTTAACATAGATTTATGAAAGTTTATGTCTATGTTTAGAGGGTGGTATGAGAAGTAAAGACATCTTAGCAAGAAGAGGGTACTATACTTGTTTTGTATTTGAAAGTAAACGGCTAGTTTGGAATATCTGAACCTTTTCAGTTGGATACGTTGGTTCCACATTCTGGACATAAAGGTTACATTTTAAACCCTAAAGTAGGGTATGGATGCACCCCACTTTCTATCAGGTATCTGTTTCAACCGAACAAGTATCCTCTTCAACTCGAAAATCCATTTCAAAAGTGAGAAGGTTTCTTTTCCGAGAATGTTAGCTAACATAACGAGCATACAGTTGTTTTACATGACTTGCAGACGTTTGGCCTCTACAATTTCAAGAAGAAGTTTGTAAATTTCCCCTACCCTATGTCAGGGCTCAACAGCCGAGCAAATTTTCTCGATCATCAGCGTTGGAAAAGTGGCATCTGTACGAAAGTTGGTTGAGAAGTGAAACATGCTCCGGGAGAGGGCAGACAATTTAAGGGGCGTATCAAGACAGTGCATAGATTTCTCAAACAACAAATGACTACAGGTGGACTCATCAACGCCCATCAGGGACTCCTAAATTCCCCGATGTTCTCATCTCATCCATCGTTAAATTATCGCAAATGTTCACGTCTCCTAGCAAGGGATTTCTAAAAAGATAGTTCGGTTTTGTTCAGACCTCTCGAACCCAACCAAGGACCAAACTGAATCATCATCATGAACGGATGAAGAGCTTCCTGTAATATAGGTCTTCATGCCTCGACTGATCTTTTGTCATGACATAGTTACCATGGCAACGCGAATGAATTGTAATCAAACGCGACAGCTACTGTCTGCGCGAGAACTCATCGTTCCCCGCCCAAAAAGGGTCCTCAATGACTCTCGAAAGATGGATAAAAATCTTGTTTCTTGAAATCGGAAAATTCAGTGGATATGTTTTCTCTATTTGTTTGTAAAAGTATCAATAGGTAGGCTACTGGTGGATCAAGATTGTTAAAACCCGGATGCCCAGACTTGTGGGTTTTGTGACCCCTATCCCCCCCCCCCCCCCCCNCCGCCAAATCTCACTAAATACTGAAATGTGATTTTATGATTTTTTTTTAAAGTTCTGGGGCAGAATGCACAAAATGGTCCTACCGACCCTCTCTTTGCTAAAACGTTTTGGCCCAACTCTCATTAAGAGGTTGGCACTAGAAATTATGAGGAAAGCTAAGATTATTCCGAGCATTTGACACGTTATTTTTACGCCTGTCAGCATTATTCTTCATCTGTTAGAATGAAATTAATCGTTTTATGTAACCATTTGCAGCTGAAGGTCTAAATTGCGTGCAAAAACAGACAAGAGCAGTGCGTCCAGATGACGCTTCCTTTTTATCATGTTTATCAGCAGAAACACCATCATTCATGACATATAAGAATCGTTTTCATCCGGTCATCGATTTGTTTGGTTTTATTTGAAAAGGCAAAAAAAAAATGAATAGCTGTATTAGTTATTCTGCCCATATAGCCCTACAACTAATCGAAATAAATTCAAGTAAGCAGTTCATTTTAACAGAATTCGACCTCAAAATGGCGCCCGGCGATGGAGGGATGCACCATAAAATATGAAAAGTCAGTGCAGTAAAAGTCACATTCAATGAACGTCAAACAACCTCCTCTCAAAACCACTCACAACTTACCGCATTTTGGAGGATGATTTTGCGAAAAATGGATCAGTTTTAGGTAATCTCTGCGCTAAAGTGGACATAGCTAATATGTGAAGGTGATTAAAGCCTAATCGATGTGGGTCATTCGTTTCAACAGCAAACGGAAATTGGATGATTTTCAGAGCATCGTTTGGACAGAGGTTAGGTGAATGAGTTATACTCCCCCGGTGGATTGGGAAATAATTCCACCGTCCTTGTGCATAGGATGGAAAAGATCATTTTTGTTAGATATTTTGAGACATCTTAATATTTTTGTTTGAGAATATGTCGTTTCTTGAGAGAGATGAAACTAAACGAGGCTTGGCAAGCAAGGGCAGGCCTAAGCACGAGGGCTCAAAATTGACCATGTAGTTACACCTCTAATAACCATTACATAATTTGAGGACTTTCTGTGGAAAATTAGACGATAGAACACACCATGGTTCCTGTCAGGTCAGATTTTTACTAGCAAAAGTGGTATCCTAACTTTAATAGAGTCGATGGGGCTACTTAAAGATGAGTATTTTTAGTTTAATCACCAAGTGATTGAAATCAGACGTTTCAAACTTTTAGCCCCTTCTAATCCAAATACCCTTTACCCGATCACCAGACTCTAAATCAAAACTTAAAGCAATGATTTTCGTTGGGGGTTGGGATCAGTAACCAATTACCCAATCAATAAAGTCAAGAAATCGTAACAGCTTTGAAGAGAAGTCCTTTGCTTTATATAGATCATAAATGTTATTGGTAGATCCATGGGTGAAGAGGTTGCAGCTAGCTCCTCCCTATACGCATACCCATCGCCGTCCCCACCCACTACTCCCTTGAAAACGTATTGCTTTTTCGCTTCATTTTAAAAGGGTGGTTGCCAGTTGAAAAGAATCTCTGTTCTGCTATCCCATATTGACAGATCAAGAAATATGGTCAGGAGGTATTTCACAAAGTAGTTCTTAAAAGTTAGAATTAAATTTATAGACGATTGAAACATTCCTGGCTTCTCTAACATCAGATCTACCCAGTCATATGTATGATGGGATTTTTTTTAAATAATTGACCACGGGAACCAGGAAGTCTCTGCACAAAGTCTATGTGACTTTGATATCACGTTTATTGATCAGATCTTCCCACCCATATGATAGTCGTTCTTAAAATATTGACTACTTTAACCGAGAAGTCATTGCACAAAGTACGTGGGAATTACAGAACTGAGTAGTCAATGAGTTAACTATAAGAAGGACTTAGAAAACATCACATTGGAGTATCAGGATCCGTGTCTTAAGACTGTGACATATTTGTTTGACAAATCGGCTCAATAGACAGATAGAAGTTCGTAATATCGTTCATAAATGGATGATACAGCCGATAAAACACCAAAAATGTTACAAAGTAACAGTCACAAAGCTTCAGTCTATCAAATGAAATTGATTGGGGAAGACGGTGAGAGAAAGCAGATGCAAGACTGGGAGCACGCAAACTACTTCCTCTTGGTAATAATAATATGAAATCGAAGATGAATATTGAACCCTGATGAAGTTATATTCAGCATCGATGATGCAGAATCGGATGTCATCGATTAATGCTTCCTTCATGCTTGCACTGTTTCGCAGTCGATTTAAAGGGGAACCAGCCCTTGGAATTGTCGTGCTTGCATTGACTGAAGAAAATTCATTAAAATAAACTGTGAAAATTTGAGCAAAATCGGACAACCCGTTCAAAAGTTAAGAATTTTCAAATTTACAGATAAATGACGATCACTGCGGCTCATAGGGATCCGTGCGATCGGCAACACCGACGGAATCTATGACGTCATGTCGGACAATCTCTCATTTACTTTGTATATAGAATTTCAAAAAATCGTAAAAAATCGTAAATATTTACAGTAAGGTTTCAACACGTTTCTTTTTAAAGTACATACAGAATCAATAAAGGAACACTGCATACTCGGGCGGAAAACAAACATTTGATTGAATTAAAAAAAAAGAAGAAGAAATTATGAAATTTTGTATACAGAGTGAATGAGAATTGTCCGACATGACGTCACAGATTCCTTCGAATTTGCCGATCGCACGGATCCCCATCAGCGTTGGGGATCATCATATCTCTGTGACTTTGAAAATTCATAACTTTTGAATGGGTTGTCCGATTTTGCTTACAATTTTTTACAGTTTGTTCATCTGATTTTTCGTCATTCAATGAAAGCACGATAATTCCAAGGGTTGGTTCCCCATTAGACTCGTCGAGATCGTGCCATCGAAATGACAGAATTAGGTTAGACGAATGGTAGAAGGAAGCGCGTAAACTTCAAAATGAAGACCCGAACGGACTTCCTGTCATATCGTAAGAGCTAGATGAAGATGTGTTGGAAATGTGGGCACGTTTTTTTTTTACCAGCAATTTTGTAGTTCCTTCAGGTCATAGCTCACTACAGAATTCTGACACATCTTAGCACATTTTAGACATGCAGATTATAATCAAACAATGGGTATTATGAGACAATGTAGTATTTACCCTTCCCGTGTATCTCCTTCCACGATCTAGGAGTATGAGGATGGGAACGGTGAAAATCGAAATTAAATATTACCAGAAGTCATAGAAATTTGATTGGCAGAAGAAATGAAAGCTGGTTGAGGAATTGATTTGTAAGTTTCAATTGTTCACCTCGTATTTAAACAGTTTGTCAGCCAATGGTATGTTTTCCTCTACGCCACCCCCTTTTTTTAATTACATAATAAGTAATTTAAAAAATGTTATATTATATTATAATGTATAACGATTTGAATAGAGGTTAGATTTGTGAGTTGGTGTTATTGGCGGGTTTTCATACAGATTTTATGTATACTCTAAATACAAATGTTGTTCTTTGACAACCCGAAAACTTGCCCGACAGAGAACCACGTAATGTATGCAATTCGGAGTTCAGGTATTGTAGTTAAATTGTGGTTGTTTGTTTCAAATAAACGTGCATGAAATTTAATCTTTTAGTAAACCTGTCTATTTGAACGTATTTCTTTAACAGTGTATGTCATGTGTAACCGGAGACAAAAGATGGCCCCTTGCTGATCCAGAAGACAAGGGATATCAGCCTCCACGGATGCATTGAATATGATCTTGGGTGTAATTGAGAATGGATGTGTTTTAAATAAAAGGAAGAACTGTCCTTGCGGATGCGTTCAATGAAAAACACGATTTGGGAGACTGAATCACTGCCCTCTGTACTTAAGAATTCATCCGATTTGATATGATTTCATCTGACAGCTCAAGACGGATGTACCCAACTGACTTTATCCCCTTCTTTCTCATCTTTCTCGCTTGCTTTTATATATTTCATTTGTCTTTCTTCCAGTGGTGACCTCTTTACAAGTTCATGCCTACACTTATCCAAAAATTGAAGGTTCACTAACTACGATCATAAAACTTGAAATCAGTGAAATTGCGGTACAAAAGGGGCGCCGCGAAGATTCCAAAAGCTTAAGACATCTTATTAATATCAATTCGGGCTCTTCCTTCTGTGCTTCCTAAAATTACCATTATACCGTAGTATGAACCACAATAAGATCATAACATTTTCGATTAATAACCCCATCTATCTATACATTTCATGCATATAGTTGTGTATCTGTCTATCTATCTATCTATCTATCTATCCATACATTTGTCCATAGATGTATCCATCTATCTAAATTGATAAAAAAAATAAACATAATTCATGTTCAGTCCGTGTCTCCTGAACCATTCTTCCGGCTATAGATATAGTCATCATAGCTTTTCTACTGACTGTACATTTCATTACAGAGCCACAAACTCATCAAAACCTATAGAAAATGTTGCAAAAAATACGTATAATATGTTTCAAACATGTCAAGATTTTAAATATATCTGTTTCGTTTTTTTTTCCAGGGGATATCATTCTGTCTGTGAACGGTATCTGTGTAGAGAGGGCGTCGCATGAGACCATTGTTCATCTTATCACAGTATCTCCAAACTCTCTCAGGTAAGTCATACTAAACATTTGCCGCACATCACCTTTCAAGTTCAACCTCACAGACCTAGAACGCAATGCAATCTAATTCTGTAAAATTGAGTGTGTCATGGGACAATAGATCCGTACGTCGTGCATTGAACTGTGTGGACAACACAATCACACGCCGGTTCCAATTTAAAAAGCATTGCAAAGGAGCATTGAATTGGCATTCGACTTAATTTTGTATTTTTACGGAAATATATTATATCGTGTGATAATGCCACATCATAAACAATGTTCATTTTCTTCAAATCTTCTAGTATTGGTCCATATCCTTGAAGATTTCGGCACGAGTAGCAATTTTTTTCATATCATAATTCCTGGCACCCCGTTGAAAGATGTTGGTGGCACGCAAAATCTTTTCGTCAAAACGAAATGTAGTGGGAATTTTGCGGCTGAATGCAAATATCCTCGATCTATCTCTGTTTCTAGACGTCTTATAGTACAGACTATGAGTTGTCTATAATTTATTTTATCTTTGAAGATTTCGAGACACGCATGCCATCCCATGTGAAGATGCCAGCTAGGTTTCTGTCAGTAGAGCTTTTGATCTGTTGTTGGTACTTGAAATGTTGACGAATTTTTGCCAAATCAATAAAAATTGAAATATTGAGAATCGTGTTGCTGAATTTCGATAATTTTTTTTCTTCTACGACATCCTGTACTCCAGACCATGAGTTGTCTCTAATAGAGTTTTTTTTAGACTTCGAGATAGATAATAGTTTTTTTTCACACAAGTGTGATGACGTTCATCAATATGGACATAAGGGATATTCAACCGATTTTAACCAAGTCGATAGAAATTAGATTGTGGCGTCAGTTTTGTTGAATTCAAATGTAGAAATAATGTCCCCAGTTTTTGGACAACCTTGTAGTTCCGACCATTTGTTGTGTATGAGATATGTAGACTTCATGACAGATAATGGTTCTTTGCTTTGTTCTTGAGATCAGTGTAAAGACGTGTACCAACATTAATTGGCATTCGACGGATTTTAACCAAGTCAATAGAAATTGAATTGCAACATAGACGCGATGTCCTCAGCTTTCTTGGACTACCTTGTAGCACAGGCTATGAGTTGTCGATAATTGAGCTTTGAAGATAATGGTTAGTTAATTCACGCATTTCAACTCATAAAAATATGTCTTCTGTGTTTCCTGCAGCATGGCTTTGGACTGTTGGTGGTTCTTGAAATGTTGACGAATTTTTGCCAAATTAATAGAAACTCTTGTGAATGGTGTTGTTGAACATCGATAATTTTTGAAATTTTCTTTCTTTTTGGGGCCACCATGTACTCTAGACCATGTGTTTTCTTTAATGGAACTTTGAAGAATTCAAGACAGATAATCAGATGGTCCTTGATTTGCTGCGTTCACGACATCAGTTTTAAGACATGGGCCTATTTGGGGGTATTCGACGGACTTTAACCACCCAAGTCGATAGAAATTGGATTGCGACATCGGTTTCGTTAAATTCAAATATAGAAGAGATGTCCTCAAGTTTCTGGACTATCTTGTAGCACAGACCACGGGTTGTCTATAATTGAGCTCTAAAGACTTCGAGACAGATAATAGTTAGTTCATGTCACCCCGTGTGAAGATGTCAGCTGGGTTTCCGGCATGTGAGCGATTTTCGCGCCAATTTGGCAGAGTGTGGAAAAAGGAAGTGATCGTCTGTTCGGGGATGTCAACGCTTTTCATGAAATAAACTGAACATATATTTTTATTAGGTTATTACTCGGCCGAACCTCATCATCCTTCATCGATTGCCTTTAATCTCTTTATAGAATCTTTAAATTGAAATATTTGGTACCACAATATTTATTTGTTACCAAAACATATATTATATTATCCAAAGTCGAATGATACACCAATATTTATTAGTAGTCTTTATGATATTGAAATGAATATGATTTATTTCATCAATATGCATTCAAAGTAGCAACCCAAAGAGCAGAGTGAAGCAAACTCATGAATTGAATGTATAATTCGAACAAAAATACCGCTCAAAGATTAATTCGCACATTTTTCGTTTGTAGCTAACATGTACCCACCATTTACGTAGAGGAGACAATTGCTAATGACATGATTGAAATCGTCCGACTTACGCCCAATGTACGCACATGCCAGCCAAGCAACTCCACACCGTATATATTTATGCGCCCAGGAAGCACATTTCAAATTTCCCAAACTCTAAGCATACTGTATTTAGCATTCAAACGCAAATATATGTCTGAGCATTAATTAAGCTGGCAAAAGAAAGCAAGATGATATCTGGTATTTTATTTCTAAAAATATACACACAAAAAACAAGAACTCATGGATCTGAGTAAAGTCAGAAAAAGTGACACTATAATGACACACCGGTGAGTATATCAATGAAAATACTCAACTGTGTGTCATTATAATGTCACATTACTCAAATATGTGAGTTCTTGTTTTTTGTGTGTAGATTTAAGCTAAGGTTTAAAGCTATCTGCAACAAACAGAAAAATATCCCCAAAGCTAATACTGTAATACAGCCTTTGAAATGACGATGGCTCAGTGGAGTGGGTAGAAAATATTGATATGGGCGGCTTGTAACCAGAGAGTATTAAAGGAGAACTACACTCAGACATTAAATTGCTATCATTAATGAAGAAAAATAGAATGAACAAACTGTGAAAATTTGAGCAAAATCGGATAATCCATTAAAAAGTTATGAATTTTCAAAGTTTTAATTTACACCCTCATGGGCTCCTTAAATTGGCAAATGTACAGGCACAAAATGGCTGCCAACTCTCCATTCGCTTTGTACACAAAATTTCACATTTTCCTCTTTTTCCAGAAAAGTAGAAATATTTTTGTTTCTTTGGTTAAATATACTACAGCCACATCGATTCTACAAGCATTCCAGAAAGAACGGGATTGATTCCTCATTTGAAATATGATATTGATCCATTTTCAATAAATTTATATACAACGTGAATGAGGAGTTCTCCATGTATGATATCACAGATTATGCTAATTAGCTAAACGCATGCCAATCCAAGGATGCCCAGCAGAGGTGGAAATGATAATTTTGAAAATTCATAACTTTTGAACGGATTATCCAATTTTACTCAAATTTTCACAGTTTGTTTATCTGATTTTTCTTCATTTACTGACAGTGCATTATTGTCTGGGTGTAATTCCCCTTTAACATACTAGTATGTTAATACTCTCTGCTCGTAAGGTGGAGGTCAAAGGTTCGAATCAAATCCAAAGTCCTTTGAAGGGAATTTCAACCCACAGTTCATCGGATACGATTATAGCCAGTGCAGGCACTTGCTTCTGGAGCTCAAATGATATAACTAAAATAAACTGAATTACTGAAGATGAGCATGCAGGGTGATCTGGTTAGTGTAAGGCCAAAATCATCCGCATGTGATGTTGTTGTTGTTGTTGTTTGTAGAACGTTTCATCTTATTATGGTTTGGGCGGGAAAGCTGCCTTTTTTGCAGCATCATTCCTCTCTTGTCCCCCCTAATCAGATGAGCACATGGTGAAGGTCGTACCGTCTGCCACATTATCATGAACTCTTTCCGCCTTGAATACCGGGAAACAAGTGCGTTTCTTGAAAGGGCGATAGTTGGGCGTAACCGGGGGAAACAGTGATGCTCATCCATCCATCCATAATTCGAATGACGATGTCACTGTATACCCGCTTTCATACACTCTTAGAAGAAAGGGTTCGTTAAAGACTACACAATATGTTGGCAAATTTTGCCATGTCCGTTATGCTAACAGCAAGTGCATTCGTCGATGAAACTCCTTGGGAGTTTGTGTCATGGATGTGTCAGATATTTTCTATTTGATATATTTTTAATTTCACAATTATCAAAACATTCATTTTTTGGCGTAATGGACATGACATTTTCGTGGAACTGACCCTTATTTGGAATTTGAAACTTTCACATTTTTTTTACGGTTCTTAATTAACTTGAACGCCAATTAAAAAATAATTTAGGTTGTACAGAGATCCATTACACATAGTTTTTTTAAAAGTGTATTTATCATTATTACTTATTGTTTCTTTAAGGGGTAGGGGGTTCCCAAAGTTTCCAAATACGGGTTAATAAAGATAAACACGATAAAAACTATTTCTGTAATATAAAGTGGGTCACGGACATTAGATCATTACGTCGTGTATTGGACTGTGCGGACACAGTAATAACAAGCCGGTTTCGATTTGAATAGCATTACAAAGGACCATTGAATTGGCGTTCGACTTAACTAATTGGAAATACATTATAACGTGTTAATTACTTATCATCTTTAGGGGGTGGGTCCCAATTAAGGGTTCCGAATACGGGACAGTAAAGATTATAACTTTTGTTCAGAGTGTATCTTCCTGGGAATGATTATGCTTCATGGGGAGGAATCAGACACTGCGCCTCCAGACCAAGGTCATTCGAAATATCATATTCATATTTATAACCAACATGGTGATTTGACAGTGGTCAAAGATATCCGCTCGTTAACACGATAGGCGTGGCGGTGGGGTCACAAATCCCGATAAAGAGACTCTTAACCATAATCAGAAGTGTATGGTGTTGCGGTTTTAAAACTGGCAGTTGACGTTGCCCATATCCCCATTCTTTGGACAAGTTAAAAAAGAAGGGTTCAACTTGAAAAAAGTGTCTAATATTTGGGCTTTAACTAATGATCTAATGAGAGTGGATCAAAACCTGATTACGGAAAACTATTGGTCAGGTGTTAGAAAAAGGTATGTCTCCTAAAAATACATATAGATATTACAGAAAATGAAAAAGGAAAGATTTGGGATTCTTATATGCTTAACCACGCACACACACAGTCAAAAAGTTTTGTTTGTCTTTGTTTTCTAGATTGGTACTCCTTTTCGAAGACTGTGTGAAGAAAGTAGAACACAACAAGAAACTGGTCAAATTGAAGGTGAGTACTTTTCAAAGACATAGGAAGTTTAGATAGAAATATAAAATCGCCTTCATCTTTGATTCATACTGTTACTGTTTTGCATTGATTACTAAAGTAACACATATTTTTATATAGCTTGTTCAAATGCAATTGGTTACTTTTTTATCTAATTTTCTTTTTATCTTGTATATTGCATCATTTGCATGAAGTATTTCTGTAAAGTAGCATGATCAAATTCCAATAGCTATCGGCGAGATCATTGGAACGAGGGATCGCATATGAATTTGAATTACGAAATTAAGATGAATAAGGTGTCGTCGTAGTTCGTAATATTTTTTAAAATTATTTTTGGCGTATTGCAAGACACTATATGGGATAGCATACTTTATTTAAATTGATGGTGCATCAATCGCTGAAATATCTGTCTTGACATTGTTATTTTTTCTTTCATCTTCTCCTATCCAACTTCACGTCCAATCTTGCTATCTCTCTCTCTGTTTCCTCCCTCTCTTCTTCATCTTCTTCTTACAGAGGATGCTGTATGACAAGAAGCTAGCATACCGCGCTCTACAAGCACAAGAAAAGAGGGTGATGTTGGGACTAGCGAGATACGAACTGAATAGCATGACATCGCTAGCCTCCGACGACAGCGGTTTCTATCCATCACCGGGTTCATCGCAACTCAGCAGCAAATCACATTCTATGAGCTCCATCAGTTCGGGAGGCTTCAACCTGTCCCAAATTCCTGGTAACGAGAGTCTAGAACAAATAGCACTTTTGGATATCTAAGAATGTTAAAAGATGACTCTTGCAAGAACTTGAACTTTGTTGAGTAGGGAGCTGTTGGCGATGGTGAGGAACATTGTTGGTTGCTGATATCCTGAGAAGCAAATGGAGCAGAATCACGGGATGCGATTCGTAGGACCATTGAAGCAACGTTAACACTCACGACAATAGTCCAACCAGCATTTCCTTTTTGCAGGAATTTTCCTGAATTCTGGAAATCACGAGCTTTTCCTGGTAATTTCTGGGATATCACAAAAATTCCAGGAAATCCCGGGAAATTCCGGGAAAACGTAAATCCAGTTTGGATCTGTCCTTCTGAGCTAGGTGTCCAACCAGAGCCATGTCCTAAGATGATGTGAAACACAATTCAATTAAAGATGCAGTCTTTGCAAGATGTTAGGCATCAGAATAACGTGCTATTGATAAGTTCAGTGGTTTCCAGGGACCGTTTTTGACCGACTCATTATGAGCATGATACCATTCCACTGTGGACCGCCACCAGTTAGGAAACTTTGACAGTGACTTTTCAAACGTTAACCAGACGTTATTATGCATTCTGCAGTCTTACCCGATCGACATTGACTAGGGGCCTGTAACATAAAGCTTTCCAAGTGATCGTAAGATTGATATCAATCGTAAGTCTACGTGAAATCACGTGCTAAAGATCTGCAATTGGTCGCAATCTCTTTTATGTCACAAGCCCCAGATGTCAGTTTGCCAACTGCGATGACTACCGCACAAGACTTCATTTGAACCAGGTTTGAGCGATTGACATGTTGCCAGTGAGCTTGATTTGATCCGTGGTTGATCAGTAAACGTGCAAACTTTAACCCTTCATGATGGCCAATCACATTTTGTTTGACAAGGGAACTCTTCCCCTCACAATATCCTAGTTTGCTGGAGGGAGCAGCGCCAAAATGCAATCTTCAAATTAATTCTTATGTTATCTTATTGTTTTATGTCGACGTCAACCCTACCACTGTGTTGGTGTATTCGTTGGTGAAATACAAGATCGCAAATTGCAATCTCTTCGAAGACTGTTCTCGTTGACCACGATCTTACCGATAAAAACGTATGAGCTGATCTAGCCTCCAATTCAGGGGCCTGCATTGCGTGAGCACAACAGGCTGCCCTCTTATACTTATGTACAAGGTGATACTGGATTCACGTAAAACAAATCACAACGGCGATCTTTTCAAATTTTTACTAAAACGCACACTGACCCAACTGCAGTGTATTTATGGGAAATTCACCGCTTTATTTCTTTCAATGTGATTATGCATGCATGTGCCAATCTTGAATAACCTTATACAATATGATTCGTGAATGACAGATGGGAAATTTCGCTGTATTTAATAATGATCTACATAATAATGCGTATAACTATAACTTAATCGTAGATGGGGTAATTCAAATCCTAATTACAAAGAGTAGCACACGACCATGATATCTATACAGTGTACCCAGCGATTTACGACTTTGTACAATACATCCCCTTTTCACGAATTGACATTATTCAAAGGGTAAAGCTACAATAAGACATATAAGCGACATAACAACAATCCAGAGAGCATCTTATTGAAATTCGTGTTAATTCAATAGAGGAATACTAGAATGGCATGATTTAATAAAAGTTTGCACGATCACCATGAAGGACGACTCACAACTTAGCGTTTTTAGCCTGTGTCAGCCCCAAGTTTTTTGTAAATTAAGAACACTCCGTCGATGCACAAAGACGCAGGTCATACGGTGGACTGCTGCTCGTTGTACGCTCGTCGAGCGTTGCGCATCTATCCTGTCATGGCAGTTTACCCCCCCCCCCC
>BQKZ01002964.1:52954-65988 GCA_036244855.1 Temnopleurus reevesii | reverse complement strand
ACCTGCGTTGATCTTCTACTCGATCGCTCCCTCTTTGCTCTTGCTTTCCTCTGCGTTTCAGACTCCTCCTCCTTCGACGGTGTCATGATCGACCTAGAGGGGGGTTGAGAGGTACCAAGAATTATTATCAGTTAGGTAACTCTGAAAGGCCTTTGACGGTATCAGCAAGTTAAAACAGCAAACGGGGGGCTAACGGGTAGATCCTAGTGGTTTGGTTTACAAAGGGAGATCTAATAGAACACTTATGCAAGACAGGTTACAAAAATTAAATGACTAGTTTGCAGTATGATCTGGCAGGCTATGGATTTAACCCTTGACTTATGAATGAATAACAATCATAATAATCTCATATTTACCCAGGGTAGACACATTCAGCAAATGGCTGATCTTCCAATAGGTCCCACATAATGAAGTTAATATATAATACATATCTCCTTTCTTATATGCCAAGGGACTGACAAAAAAGTTGATGGTTCCATTTTTTAAATATGATGTATGCAAGGGGGCATTTGTACAGACCGTCTTATTAATGCAAAAGATTTTCAATAACTCAATGTGGTATACACTTCATAAATTCCTTTGAACATTGTAAAAACTTGTATCAACGTGTCTGTGAAAATATGTGTTCTAAAGGTTAACATATGCCTTAATGTTGGTGTGGGCTAAATCAGTAGTATCATGAGTACAAACCAAGAAAAAATTCACTAATAAACAGCTGGAGGGGGCAATACAGAAGAAATTGATCTTCAAAATTAATGAAGGCTGTTTTGTCTTGCCTCTACATATCCAATCACTAGAATATCAAAATTGTTTGGAGTTCATACCTTTGGTTGACGAAATGGATTTAGAATATTTGTCGCTGTTTATTTTCTTTTTTGGGGGGGGGTGAGGTGGTGGAATTACAAAATGGAATAAGAAAGGTGTCTGTTGTTCTCTCTATTGTATAAAGCGTGTAAAGGGTTAAACCAATTGCTGCCTAATCGAGTGACCATACTGTAAACTATCATTCTTGGGCCTGCTTTAACTCATGCATTCCGGGCCCTGCACATATTCCTACATTAAATTTGCCTGCTCTGCGCAGATTCTAATAGGGTTAACAACATGCACTACCAAAATCATACTTCGCCAAAACTTACAGAATCTTGACACTGTTTTTATATCATAACATTCCTGAAGTGATTTCACACATTAAGATTAGTTATACTAAGACAAAGAGCAGGATTAACTTGGTCTTGTTGAAATTATAGACATTGGACTTGATTTGCAGAACTAAAATTATAACATGGTGGCTTTCTAAAATTAATAAAATAAGTTTAAATATATATTTGAAATTCCATACAGGTGCATTCAAACAAAATAATTGACACAAGGTCGGCCCATTTGAGTGCTGGAAAGATGCAAATGTTTAATGGCGTTGCCTTGGTTACATCAACAATATGAGAGGATAAGGAGTTGTTGGGGGACAAAATATTGTTCATCACAGTTGATTAAAAAGTCTTGTTAGTAGTCATGAAGTTTCAGAAGATTCAGAAGTTTATTATTCCTCTCTAACTCGAAAAATGTTACTTTTGAAATTAACACTTTTGATCTTTGGAGAGAAATTTGTGTTCATCACAGTTGATTTAAAAGTCGTGTGAGTAGTCATGAAGTTTCAGAAGATTCAAAAGGTTTTAATTCCTCTCTTCTTCGATAACACCCAATGTTACTTTTGACACTAACAATTTTGATCTTGGAGAGAAATTTGTGGTCATCACAATTGATTGAAAAGTCATGTGAGTAGTCATGAAGTGCCAGAACATTCAGAAGATTCTAATTCTTATCTACTTCCAAAAACACCCAATGTTACTTTTGACATTAACAATTTTGATTTTAGGAGAAAAATTTGTGTTCATCAGTTGATGTACAATTAAAAATAATGTGAGTAGTCATGAATTTTCAGAAGATTCAGGTTTTAATTCTTTTCTGCTTCAATAACACCTATTGTTACTTTCAACCTTAACAGTTTTAAATCTTCACTATGATGTCTCCCCTTTACCAACCTCCTTCTCAATATTGTGGTGTACCTCAGGGCGACATACTGACACCATTCTTACACTCAATGAGCAAGATGCCCATGCAAACTTCAAATAAATCATATTAATGATGGGGACAGCATGAACCAAACTTTGGATATTGTAGGGCCTTGTTCCAATCTTAATAGCAAATCTAATTGATATTTTTTTTTGGGGGGGGGGGCAAAAGTTCTGTTGTTGGAGATTTTCATGACAGATTAATTTTCTCACAAATTTTCTTGCAAAAGGTGATGACTATTTGTTTTTTAAAAATTCATCAGAAAAAGGCAAGTTTGGAGTGAATTGGGTGGCGTCGTATAACAATGAGTTCAAATTATACAGTAAATTGACACATCTAAACTGCATGTGATGTGCTAAACTAAATAAAAAGGCTGTAGATTCATGTTAATTAATCATTTAATTTCATTTAAAAATTGGTTTTAAAATATTAAAGAAATTTATAAGTCTTCTATATAATTGTTACAGCCTACATTACGATGAAATAAAAACTCAATCTTTTTGCTAGTAATCTACTTTAACCCAATCATTTTCACTGCAAAAAGCAGAGGGGGTTGAAAGAACAAATAAAGGTTCAAATTTGAGGTTAAATCTAGCTGAAGTCAGTTGAAACTGGCTAGAACTGCATTAATCAATTTGGGATTAAGAAGCTAGCTCAATCTTTGCATTTCTCAAGAGGGAGTATCTGAACTAACCAACACTGCCAGATGAACTGCACAAAACTAGTTAAAACTAGATTTGAGAATTTTGTCCTGTACCTTGACAAGGCGGAAGAGACTGGATGGAACTGGTCTGATCCGGTTGATGGTTGATTTCGATTTAATATCCTAACTACGTTATTCTACCAAACAGGTCATTTTTAAAAAGACGGCAATACCATTCCATGTTTGATTATAAAACGTGAACCAACCGTGAAAATGAGATTAGTGTTTATACTGGGAGTGTGTTACATGAAACCAATTAAAAACAATTGATTCAATGAAATGCCACTGAAAAATAGGATAAGATAATAAACGATTTGATGAGGTTATCAATATAACTGTTTCATGTAACTGCCCCCAAAGGGTTTGAATGTGTTTTATGTCTGAATGAGATTGTGGGGAAAATGAAGGGGGAAAAAGGGAGGAACAAAAGGGAAATGGAAATATTGGGATCTTTTGCCAGATAATGATGTTGCAGAAACATAGTTTTATGTTATGAGATGAATGTTGAATATACTACATATTTATGTAGCTGCAAGGTGTGATGTGAGCAACAAAAGTATCACCAGCAATAGAGGGGAAAATTCAGATCATTTTTTTTTTTCAATTAAAGAATGTTTGTCCATAAGCCATAATATTGACTCTTAGGTATAAGGCCAATGAGGTATGAAATATTTGACTTTTCTTAGAAAAAAAAACCCACCATGATATTTATCAAGAAAAAGTCAGATTCAAGATATAAAAGTTACTATAATATGTGATTTGAATTGAAAGGTTTGAAAATTTTAAATCAGGCTACCAAAATCATCAGAAAAGGAATGGTAATAAATAGTTAATAGGGGATTAAAAATAATAAAGATAGAGGTGCATGAGCAGGTTTAATGATATATAAATTTAAAGTTATCCTGGGTATTTTACATCAATTGTGATGGTAATATAGAATGTAGATTATAACATCCCTTTTTCAAAACATGGTCCCGAAAGAAAATGCTTCAATGATCTTGCCCGTAAAAATACCACAAAATGACCATGACTGCTACCAGGGGGGTAATTGTTACATAACCTCTCGCCCATGTTACCTTCTTGAAGTGGGTACAGTGGTGGTGGCAGAGCTTCCCACTGGGGTACTATTATTGCAAGTGGTGGTGGTGGTGGTGGTATCGTTGGTAGTACTAGGTGATGTGATCGCCGCGCCGGTAACGCCCCGGTCCCGGTTTGTGCGATCCCGGGGAGTCTCGGTCCGATCCTGATCTGTGGTGATCTCTGCAGCGATTCGGCGCCTTCCACTTCCCCTAGGGGAGGGGAGGATCACCTCTCTGCTCGGAGGGACCGGTATGGGGGTTTATTTCAAGGGGGAGTTGGGGTTTTACATGTAAGAGTTATGTAAGAGATGGAGGGGGAGGAAAACGGGAAAGGAAGATGATGGTTAATTATGTGAACACACCCACGGCATAAATGTTGACATGATTCCGTAAATATAAAAGAGAAATGTGAAGCAATTGTACAGTAGAATTTCAGAGGAATATAAATATATAAATATATATATATGTAAATTTGAGATGTGTAGGGCGTATATGAGTTAAATGATTACATAAACCAATGTTAATACCCATTACAACCCAAAACCAGTCTCGAAATTACCAGGGATTGACAAATTATTTATCATATGTGCGATAAAACGCTTACAAGAGATTGAATGAAAGTAAATCTGAATCTTAAAAGTAAGAATTATATTTGGAATAAACAGATGATGGACATTTTTTGTTAAACTTTATACCATATTTGCCAAAAGAAAACTTGCATTGGAATTCTCACTTTATCTCTATTACCTCTAAACCAATTTAAACTGTGACCATTATGATTTATGTATCTAATATCATTCATATTGCTTCACAAATCTATCTAGAAAATCGAGTGATTAAAAACGTAATCTGAGCAAACAATCTATCTGTCATGCCTTCAAACAAAATCATCATGCACAAATATTGTTTAAAAATCCATTCAAACATCTAATAATAAATCTACAGTCATCATAATGAGAAAATTATACACAATATGATAAGGCATTCTTAACAAATCAGATAACAATCGGATTATTCCAATATGAAATGGGTTTGAACACCTCAACAGCATGGGAGGGAACGTTCAAACACAGCAATTAAACTTGAAATATAACTCTTGGGAAGTCTAGCAAGAGTACTTACTTATTGTTCGTTTCTTACACCACATTTTGTACTTCAGTTGTTTCATAATAGAGCGTAAACCATAGGACACCCAACCCACACATTTATCTCATCAAATCAACTAATGAATGAACTTTAGATCCCATTCCCGACTTTCAATTTGTAGGAAGATATCTTTTGATCAAGTTTCGACTAAAATTGAAAACAAATTAAAGGTGATGGGTAAAAAAAAAATTGGTGTAACTTAAATAAAGAGGATCATGAAACGAAAAATATTAGGTAAAGAAGCTTTTTGAGCCTTTCTATGCATTGTATAGTCCAGATTTGAAATGGTATGCAGATTTTTTTTATTGATGCTCTGCCGAAACTGTATATTGTTGACTTATCATAAATGGGATATGGATATGCCTCACACACACATTAACATGTAAAATTGATGACAGGAAAATGTAATGCAAGAAGTTGGTGATGAAAATATGAAAATGATACTCTTCAACCTTTGGGTGAATTTCAAGTGGATTTGATGAGAATAAATAAGAGTTGGGTGTCCCAGGGTTTGCCAGGTAAAATTCTACATCCGAGGAGTTGGACTGGCTCGAAGATAAGAATGACTTTCTTCTGTCAATTGATCATTATGCAATGATAATGAAATGAAACACGCAAATATGTTGTTGATAGATGAACCTAACACGATGGTACCAAACTGACGTCCTTACTTAGTGAATAATACTGTACAGAGATGTCCTATAAACTTTTACTAATCGCACACTTATGACTTAAAGGTAAAGGGTAAAGCCCTGGTCACATAGGGCCCAGGAAGCAACACGATTCACCCCGACTCGTTGTTCTGAGGCACTCAACTGTGAATTAACAAAGAGTCGGGGTGAATCGTGTTGCTTTCGGGGTCCTATGTGACCAGGGCTTAGAGCAAGTAATTCAAGCTATGAAAGTTCTCCTAAAATTCTAGTTACTAAAACAAAATTGTATGATGAAACCACACGGCTATGAAAGAAATGAACAGCACGCATTTAACTTTTGATTGTACAAGAAAATGAAAAAAAAATATTAACAAAAATCAGAAGTAAATATGAGATAGAATACTTTGTGAGAAGAGCAAACAGATTCGATATTGTTGACCTACTGTAGGAAATAAAGCAGAAAAAAGGTGATATTTTGAGGAAAAACAACATTTTAAGGGGGTCATTAGAGAATAAAATAAAATGTCCTATTTTTCATGGCCATTTTCCATTGCAGAATTTTGTTGGTAGAGATTAAAATTCATAATTGAACCTTCATTCTAAGAAGAAGTATATATCTTCATTCTCGGACATTAGTTGGTGCCGTATGTCTTTATCAATGAGTATGAATGATTTGGAAGAAGTATGCACAATGTATGATAAAACCCAAATGAATCTCAAAATGGTATGGCTTAAAATAGACGGAATTGGTAGTGGTTGCTTGATCAAAAACATGAAATCATGAGGTAAAAAAATTATTAAAAATTTGCTTCATGGTAAAAAGGGAAATTGTTGC
The DNA here is from genome assembly GCA_036244855.1 of Temnopleurus reevesii. NCBI lineage: Eukaryota > Metazoa > Echinodermata > Echinoidea > Temnopleuroida > Temnopleuridae > Temnopleurus > Temnopleurus reevesii. The sequence goes on along the minus strand of BQKZ01002964.1, from coordinate 59,502 downwards.
ATGATTAAAGAGAGGTGTATTCTAAATCATTCAATGATATTCCTTACATGAAATCTCGATGGGGAGTAAATTTCTGATGAAAGAAATATTTTTTCCAGTTTTAAAACTTTTTTTCTGAACTGCAATCCACAATCATTGTTATGTCAAGCATGCTCAAACTCTCCATAAGAGCTTACCTGACATAGCACCGTAAAGGATCCAAACATTCTCTTTGACGAGATATCACTTGTCTTAAAAGTTCACAGAGTTTTCAATGGGTATTGTGTATTTTGGATCCTACAAAAATCATTGTAATTGAAGTTACTTTAAGCTTTTATCTTATAACTTACATTGGAGCCTTTGTCCAGCTGTTGTTGCAATAAACTCTTATCATGAATAAATTATGGATCCGTGTTGTAACATCTCAAGGGAATTTTTTATGTCTGCCCCCAAAGATCTCCAAATTAATATCTTTAGGAAAATATGTTTAACTAGGCCTTTGCTTTAAAAAAATTCAAAGCGACGGAGGATGGAAAGAAAATAATTTCAGAGAAAAGAACTTATCACTAACTCTAAAAATAATGAGATACATAAAAATCATCTAAAAAATCAGTTCCAAACTTATATAGAAACTTTGTAAATTGACAGTTATTTCTCTAACAATAGGAATATCACTAAACTTATGTCTTAAAGAGGATGATCTCTGCATATTGAGAAGTTTCTTAATGACTACTTGTTCTCTAAGTACAGCATTTAACAAAAATATCTTCACAAAAAAATTGCACAAAATATGTGTAAATATACTCTATAGTTTGTCCTAAATATATTCTGACCTAATTTTTCAGAAGGAACATTGCACATGGATTTTCTAAAACTTTGGCACAGTTATCTGAATAAATAATTTTAAATGCTTATGCAATGACTTTGTACAAAAACTCAAAGACGTTACAAATATTGCTATCTAAATCATGACATAATTAACAATAAACTAATCCAACAAAAACTTAACATGAATCCTATATCGGATGAATGAAACTCATATTAATGCCATCCACGCCTGCATGATCATGTAAAAGGTACTTAATTTGCATATAGAATTTTCATCCCTGATTGCAAGGATGCAGCCTATGGTAGTGAATTACAATGGTCCTAGAATGGTACCTTGAGGAATCCCGCACCACACATTACAAATTTTTCATCCCTGTTTGCTAGGATACTGCATGCAGCCTATGTGAGAGAATTACAATGGTCCTAGAATTGCACCTTGGGGAACCCCACACCACACATTAGAAGACCAGGTGGGTGTTATGCTCCACCTGAGCGGGTCCTCTGATGGCCGACGAAGGGTGGTCGGAGGAGACGGATCCCTCGCTTTGTGCATCCGCTGATGTCATCAGAAATTCCTGATTGTGTTCAGGGATCGGCCCCTATATCTTGAGAGGTTTGGCCTTCTTCTGGCTGAGCATTAGCCACTCATAGTGCTTGACTTTAAAGTTCAAATTCTCTCAAGCAGATTATCAAGGTCTTGAAATACCTCTTTGTAAAAATCACTCTCAAAGTGACGATATATCAAACTGAAGAATGCTCTTGATGTTGTGAATAGGTAGTTTGATTTCCAAGTTCTAGCGTAGTTACATCATTGCTTACTCCATATTGCATGAAGATACACATCAGTTATTCATTGTAATCCATTTCATGACTTGTACCGACAGATGTACAATTAAAAAGAATGGCACAATTGCTGTCCATTCAAGAATGTGGACTACATAAAATCTGCACACTTTTTTTTCCAGATTTTTCTTCAAATCATGAGTAGCACATGGCTTCTCATCGATGCAAGTGACCTAGCATCAGTCAACACAGCAGACTTTTTGGCTCGTTTTGGCTCATTTTGTATCTGGAAAATGTGTCAGATTTTATGATCATCGTCCAAAGGTTAAGCAAGATGAGAATGCACTGATTTGCACCACGATGGCAGTTTCCTCTTTCTTGTATTTGCAGACGATTTCGAAGAGATCTCCAGTGCAACTCATCTTGCTATTCAGCTTTCCGGCTGAAACATAACTCAATATCTGAAAGTAGAATTAGAATTATGCTTGTGATTAAGTGATATAGGTTCTTGATGAAGTTGGTGTTCATGCCTTCTGATGGTATGATGAAGGAAGTGGATTGGTGATGTTCCAACTTATGTCGCTTCTGCTAAAAAATCAGCGAAATAATAAAGTAAATACTATCCAGGTCAAGTTTGGCAAAGAACAAAGTCTTCTTGTCTAAATCAGATTATGCACACAAAAAATTCATTTCTAAAGATGTCCAAGCGTTGAGATGGTTCATGATGGCAAAGAACGAAAATGACGATGATATGACAAGAGTTGGTGTAATCGAAGAATGAACATCATCTGGGTTACAAATGAACGTGATGATGACTATGATGATGACTGCATACGCATGATGTCATAATGAAGTTCAATGAAGTAGTGGTAAATCCCTCAACAATAAATCCGCTAGAGACAATACTGTCTGTCGTTGTTTTACTGCAGGGCAATTGATTTTCCGAATGATAGTTCAGTTTCTTTGGCACTTCCACTGAATGCAAATGGAGTCATTAGGGTTTTCAAGAATTCTTGGTTGCTTTAGATCTCAAGATGAGATCAAACAGCTGTAAAGGCTGTAGATATATACTGCAAAAGTCTTTGAAGAATATCGCCTGTGGTCCCTTACTAATGCAGCGTCTGTTTGATGCGACTCATGTTCATAGTTGTTGTTGCACATGCTTCAACGACAGCTCTCAAAACCAGAGTTTTAAAAAGTTAGCAGACATTCTGATTGATTTTGAAAATAGAGAAGCATTTTGACACTGCTTCTGCTTGATGCAACCCATGTTCTTAGTTGTTGTCGCACATGCTTTAACGACAGCATTGCACCTGGAAACACGTTCTTGAAAAGTTAGCAGACGTTCCCATTGGTTTCGTGGAGATAAAAGTATTTTCGACACTGCTTTATTCTAGATAGATGTTGATAAGACGACAGTGGCAGATGACGACAGTGTCACTCTTACTGATATACAAAGCTACTGATGATGATCTTAATGATGAAGAGTTCTAGAGGATCTTACGTTCTTTACGAAGTGCATTTCTGTAGATCTCTTGGCGATAATTGGAAGTGAACAGTTATTGATGACTTGAAGTTGATGGTAATATCCTCATTTTGTGATGAAATTTTGCCAGCATTTACTTTGTTGCCAACGGTGTTGATGACATTTTGTTGAAGTAGATGTCATAATTCTCCTGGTGAAGTACAATCCTGGATAATCCTCATTGATGAAGTGAAGAACATGGCAATACTCTCCAATATTTCACTTCTTTTGATGACTTTGAAGATGTTGGTCCAGATTACAGCGCATATTACGCGATTACGCGAGACAGCTAGGTTCACGTTTCCATGGAAAATCTTCAGCAGGAAACAAAGTTGCTTTCTATGGTATTGCATAACTGGACAATGTACTTGACGAATGCCACACTGGGTTGACGTTGTGTTGCATTAGCACTATTGCGGTTCATTCCCAGACCGGCAGTTGATTACTGTTCAGTCCCATTCATGGATTTGGTGTGTGCTCATGGAGGCTTCATCCCAAACACAATACTCCAGGCGTAGACAACATTAGAAGATGCAGGAAGCAACAGCTTGTCACCTCTCATCACCATCCTCTGGCCGACAGAGGACCCGCTAGAAGTTGAGCAGAATTGAAAAGGCCAAGCAATCAAGCCAAATGGACATTACTATGATCACTATTCTTTGGCTCTACATTTTCTGAGGTCTCCATATATATCGCATCTCTCAGAAAACAAGAATACATAACATAATACATGATTTAATTACATAAAGACATAACAAAAGTTTTGACAAGCAATAGCAGAAAGGACGCTATTTATCCAAAGGCACTTCTTGGACCTACGTCCTTCTGGCATGTTGCTTGACTTTTTGTATTTAGGGGGCTGTTGCACAAATCTCTGTACTTGTGACAATTCTATTAAAGTAGTACAAGTCTCTGTATGATGTCAGTGTACTTGTCAACACAGTGTTTCATGCAACAGTCCCTGGGCATTGTCCCTCCCGGTCCTCTGCAATATGGCATGGTTTTTCCGCACAGCACCACCCAAAGGGCCACTGCAATTCTTCTACCCATATAAGCTGGACAGCTGGTCAGTCTAGGACGTGTAGTGTGCAGAATTACAGTTCTCATACTGCACAGAAAAACCACACCATATGAGAAAGGGGATGGCTTAGCTGATGTATAAGTTTCATTCATCCTTTGGAAGCCCATTCACATATGGCAAAGAGATTTCTCTGCTTGTTTTCTACATTCCTTAAAACCTGAATCAACCACTTTTGGTTCATATGATCAAAAATTATATCATTGCGCTGTGTGTGAATGGGTGTTCAGGACTCTACACAACAAAATATAACAATCTCTTTGGAGCATTGCATCACTTAAACATATCTTTTAATAAATTGACCTGCATACAGATCTTTAAAAATAAACTTTCCATTTCCTACTTTCAATCACAGTATTTCATCACAAATAAAGCAAAAAACTTAATGTGTGCACACTATATCCATCTAGAGTTTTTTCAAATAATTGCATATATATCTCACAATCTCTCACATAATATATCTATTTTAGGCTGAACAAAGAAAATATTATACAATTGTGCTATATAAACCAACAGTTTGTTCCAAGAAATGATTTACGTGACGACAGAACTATTAAAATGACAGATAGGTAAAATAATAAAGAAACCCCTATGAAAATCATGAAGACACCCATAACCATTAGACGGTATGATTCACAGAGAAGTAATATACAATGAGCTATGGAGATTACTTTCTGAAGACTCTCATTTCTATCAAAACTGATACAACTTCACTGCATGAAAAGTTGCCAATTTGGCAATCTTACAATTATCATCTGCTTACTTCAGCAATGGAAGGAGATTATGGCTAGCAAAGTTTGCATCAGTTTGGAAGAATATGTCGAGTCTTTTACAAGAGTGTTAAAATATTAAAAATACAGGACGGACGATGACAGAAAGTACTAGTGAACAAGAAAACAGTGATTTGTTGGTAGAATGATAATAAATTATCTCTTTTTAAGAGGCATCTTTATAACAAACCTGCTAGGCTCTGACTCTGATGTTTTGGTAGTGGAAGATGGTGTTGGGCGTGTTACCCTCTGGTTCTCCCACGGCTGTACAGACAAACAGACAAACAGAAAGACAGACAGGAGGGGAAACGGAGACAAGAAATAGAGAAATACACAAAAAAAAGATCAAGAAAAGAGAGGTGGAAGGAAGAAGAAAAGGAGAGTTTTTAAAAAGTTTAGATGGAAAAGAAGCAAGAAGAGAGAGAGAGAGAGAGAGAGAGAAAGAGAGAGAGAAAAAAAAAGAGACCGACAAAAATACGGGAAAATAGGAGAAAAAGAATAGAACAGAGGAAAACAGAACAAGAGGACAAGAAAGAGAAGTAACACAAGTCAGATTGAAAGAGCAGCAAGAAGAAAGAAGAAGAGACAAAGAAGACAATAAAAAAAATTAGTCAACAACAGAAGTTTAAAAAAGGCTAATATTAGGTGTGTAACAAAAAGATTCACTCAATCTGTATTATAAATTCAGTTGGATTATCAAAATGGGCAAAGTTATTCATTCTAAATTTCAAAATTAATAAGTGAATAAACACTAGTTCAAAGTGAGTTTGAATACCAGTGCTGGATAACAAGTTAAATTCTAGGACACATTTTACAGGAGACAAAAGGACAAATTACAAATTTCAATTAAAAAAAACAAGTTCAAATTGTTCATTCGTAAACTGCAAATACAATCAATGCAAATACAAAGAGATGGCAACTATGATATGAGAATAAGAATAGTGGGAGATAGCAAGAAAAGTGAAATATTTCAGAATGTATCTATAGCTTAAGATTATGAGATTTTTTTTCTGACAAGATTGCAAGATTCTTCGGGGCTAAGACAGAAAGACATATTAAAGTGTAATAGCTGTATAGCCGGGTGAAACGCCTCACTTTTACTCTCCATATGTCACCCCTTTTGAGCATGATGGCCCATAACTTTCCAACTATTAAATATCACACAGATGCTCTGTTTATGACTCCCAATGTGAAGGCAATTTTCAATGGGAAAATAGAAAGAGAGAAAAGGAAAGAGGACATACTGCTGGTGGTTTGGGCTCCTGCTTGGATGTGGGTATTCGGGGCGTGGAAGCGGACCGGGCCAGTTTGTCGGCCTGGGTTTCCGTCTTTTTCGGCTCTATTTAACGACTTTAAAAGCGACTGGTATCCCTTCTTGTGCGTAACGATTTATGATATTATGCGTATTAAGCACAAGAACTTATACCAGTCGCCCAGGGCGGTGTTTCACCAAGTTACGAAAGACTGAAAGAACGACTTTACGCACGACTGGGATCAGTTATTGTGCAGAATGATTGAGAATCTTACGCGTATGACACTCATTAACGTACTCCAGCCTTTCTTAAAGTCATGCGTAACTCTAAGA
>BQKZ01002964.1:17092-48915 GCA_036244855.1 Temnopleurus reevesii | reverse complement strand
ACCCCCCCCCCTCAATCTTGACTGGTCTAAAATGTAAAAAAAAATTATTTAAAATATCTGAGGAACATATTTTTAGGTTAAAGATGAATTTCTTCCTTATGCAACCATTTAATTAATTTCATGTGAGATATTTGGATATTCATAATCGGTCAAGCTAAAATACCAATGATGACTGATGCCTATGGAATGTTCGAAATCGAATATCATTCTTGGAGTGTTAAAAATACATGGGGCAAAGGGTGATTGGTCTCCCAAAGCCTGATCTTCGCAGTATTCTAATGACACCATCGGCCAATTTATGCTTTGGTATACTTCAAGTCTCAAAGGTAATTTACAACCTGATTGCATAAAGATGAAATTCATCTATTATTCATCTCTCCTTATGAGATGACCGTTTAGAATTAAGAAACAAATTTCTTTACTTCTCTCTTTGACGGGGCCGAAGGCTGAGGTTGGAGAGTGGCCGTTGGGCGGCCCAGTCTACTGTTGACTTCGAGCGGCCTTCGGCCTGGGGTCGGGTTCTTGTCGCTATTCTTCTCCTCCTCGCTTTCTTCTTCCGAGCTTTCTTCTTCGCTCTCACTCTCCTCCTCGCTTGAACTTGACGATTCCATCGTCTTCTTTACCTGCTGGCGACAACAGAATGCACAGATGGAGAATACGGTTAGACCACAACATTCTCAAATTGATTTTTCAATCGAGACTTAGGGGGCATTGCTGGAAAGTTGCAAACAATTGCAACTCGCAATTGATTGCAACTCACATTCGGATGATGATAGCCAATCAAAACCCTTGTTGCATGCATCTTCTTTAAATCTAAGTAGAGAATATGCACAGCTGAAAACATGTTTTTCAATTTATATTTGATTTACAGTTGAATTGCAATCGATCGCAACTTTCTATCAAGATCCCTTTGGTCAAAACTACCTTTAAATACCACCTTAAAAAAAATGCTTCATTAGATAGGATTCCGGTTTCTACTTTACAAGTAAAGAATTTCTTATCTACAAAAATTCACAATATCTAGACCCTGTTGCAGAAAGCAGGAATATTTGACAAAGTTGCCAGTCATCGTATGTCCTTAAGAATCCTTGATGCTGATTGGCTGTTTCATACTGTTGCCATGGTAGTTACAATTAATGGAAAAGTTGATATGATTTTTTAAATCTTGTGCTACAGCCCCCCCCCCCCCCCCAAAAAAAATATATATATATTATTCAATGTCAAGAGGGGAGGTCGGTAAGAGGACAAATAAGTAATTTAATTAATATACTGGAAAATTCAAATTTATCAATGTATCAATTAAAAATGTTTCAAAATCGCAATATTTCAAAAGTAAGAAAAAGCACCTTGATCTCTAATTTCATTATTCAGAAAAAAAAATAAGATTAGATAACATGTACGTGGACAGCCACATTTCCAACCCTCAATGGTTATAAGGTCATTTTATACTTAATATACACAGAAAATATGACCAGCTTAGACAATGGGATTGTCTGAAATGTTCATAGGACATGATGAATAGTAATGGTACCAAGGCAATGCCCTGGGGTACATCGGCATTGTCATAGATTATGAAATCATCTCTCTTTCGTGGTAATGTCTCTTATAAAAAGCACATGCCATTATTGATTATCTATGTTCCTTCTTGTAGATAATATTAAACTTTTTAACTATATCCTAGAAGAACTGTAGACAGACAATCTTCATAAAGATAGATTTGACATGATATTCTTGCAACAACAAAAGTGACCAATGACTCAAGAGATCCCAACAGTTGATCAAATACTGACCCAATTAAACATTGGTATGTTTGTTTGGAGTTTATGACCGAAATATTAAAATATTCAATCTATCCACTTAATAGTTTTTCTTTCCATATCTACAATGTATGCATAATCCAAGAGATGCCTGGGTGCCCAAAAAGCGATATTAAATGGAGAAAAAAACGTCCTGAGTAATTCATTAGTTTTCATATCACACATTTCATTTATACATAACAAAATCTCTGATGACTCCACTTTAGACCATAATCATTATGTTAATACAAACAAATATATGTTTCTGCTTAATTCTGTAGTCCCCTTTACCCCTTATGAAGTCTCTTTTCAGTTCCCTACTATTTTTTCTCTGGTAATCTCTCTCTTCAATTGTGTAAACCACCAACCTGAAAATAACAAAGTTTATGAACACATCTAAAACAATATTTCTTTTTGTAAGTGGATTTAAATGGTGAATTTCTTTCTTTTTTACTTTCATAAACCTCTCATAACATTAACACTATCGTTGCTGTTGTCTTCCGCAATGTTAAAAATTGTGTCACTTTCTCCATGGGAAGTACCACTTCATGAGACATTGAATTACACTGATTTTACCAATATACTACCATTGATGGCTGTAAATATTAAAATAGCTATACTTCTTAACAATTTTATAATCATTTACACAAGTGTCAATTTGCAGGACAATCATTAAAACACATCTTTGTTCTTTTAATCTCCTTTCTTTTCGGTTACAAAGTATGCCAACATTGGTGAACAGAAGTAAATTTCAAGGGGGAATTCCATGGTGATATTCGCAGTGAGCAAGAAGCCAAGCTTTTGAACATGACACAGGCCATTTTCAAGTCATGTGAGTCTTCATGCACAAACACATCAGCCAACTGAAATCACACTCGCTGCCAAAGTGCAAAACAAAGTGAAGGAGAAAAGAAAATAATAGAAGCCCACCGCACGCTACATGATTGACCGAAATCCAATTTGGGAAAAGAATATGCAGTAGCATTCAATATTTTGGCAAATAGAACATACCAGATTCCTATTCTGAACATCCACATGAACACCAAACATACAACTTTCAAGAGTTTCTTTTTACACGGAATAATGACCAAATCAGTTAAAATTTTGGTCAACTGTATGACTGCTGGAAAGTACATACAAATCACAGCTGATTTGGACTATCTTCCGAAGAATAACCTTGCCCTTTTTCGGTTTTCCTGATTTCAGTGTCTATATTTATGAGTATTCAGAATCTCAATGTCAGATCTTCCATAAGAATGTTTAATGTTTCTGAAAAATGGTTGGACACTTTCTTCCCAAATTGGATTGCAGACTGATCATAGAGCGTGCGGTGGGCTTAGCAAAGAACAATAGATTTTATACTCATTCCTGGCTGACGACAATGTATTATGAAGAAGATGGTGAAATTCCTGTCATGACTAAAACTTTCGATGGATGACACACAATGTATACTTCAAAACTTCAAGCATGAATGAGAAAAATTGTAGGCGGGTCAGAAATATCTATCCTGCACGATTTCGATTCACAAAACATATCCCTGCGACATTGCCCATATTTGCACAAAAAATACATTCTTATATATTTCATAATTCAATTAAAATGAATAATAAATACCAACATCGATATATTCTAAGAATATAACATTCCACCATGAACATCTGAAAATACACTTTTTTATACACAAATATTTACATTATATTATGAAAAAGAACATTTTGTTTGATTTTGTGATATGCATGCCAGTGACGTGTAGAGATAAGTGGCATTGCATTAATAACAAGAACCATTCATGCTTTGTGTCTATAACCCTACCACTATATCATGCACATTGTTTACATCGTCTAATGTTCATAGAAAATACAGTTATAGTAATGTTATTTTCAGAATTACAGGACTTGTATCTACTACAAATTGTGTAATATTACTCCCCCCCAAAAAAAAAAAAATAATAATAATAATAATAAATTAAAAAAAATTATGCATGAGCTTTGAAGATCACTGAAAATTTGCCTCACTAAAATTCTTCTTCTTTTTTTTCATTTAAGTATAGGTTAACAGTTAATATGCATAAAGGAGGGCTTGGGAAGATTCTAAAAAGGAGAAAATTACGCAACTCTCTTCAAAAGTTTCAACGGGCAATTGGTAATTAAGTTACATAAGTCAAGTATCTAAATGTATACATTGTGGGGTATCATTTTTTGTTTATTCCTCTTGAATACTTACAAATCCTGTACTTTATTTTTGTGATAGAGATATTTTGGAGCACAGATAACTCTGAATTCGCTGATCTAACAAATATACTTCTTTGTACAGAAATCTGATTTACGGTTTGTTACAATCATTATGAAAGAAATTACCTTATCCCCTCCGTGCATTTTCTTTTCCAGTTCTTTCCTTTCCTTTGCCATGTCTTGGTGTAGGAGCATGTTTCGATCAGGAACGCTTATTCGAGTAACAGACGATCTATGAAAGAAAAATAGAAAGAGAAAGAATGAATTACTCAATATTTCCTAAATGAAGCCATCAGTAGAAAAAGTACAAAAGTCTCCTTAACCTTTAATGTGCAGCATAGAGAAGTTGCAAAGGATATCGTCACTATACAACACCATGAGCGCCATGGGCATCATTACTGACGGACCTGTGCCCTTCAAAAGAAATCGCCATTATTATTGGTAGTAGTTTAAGTAATCAGACTAGGGTACTTTTTACAAAAGGCTCAAAGAGAGAGAAATACATAACATTTGAATGATGCTAGGGGATGTTCCAAACTTGCAATTGATCGCAAATCAACTGCAAATCAGTTGTAAATTTCAATGTGCATTTTCTGTAACGTACATTTTCATTCACGCACGGTCTGCGTTTTAAAAAGTCGTGGATAAAACAATGATTTTGATTGGCCTGTTTCGATCAACAACTTGAAATCAATTGCAACTTTTGAACACCCCTAAGGTCTCGGCAGCTTATGTAGGTAGGTGAATTGATAAGGTTTGAAGTACATGTATATTGTATAAGGTGCCTTAAGCAGGGATAAGATTAATTTTTACAGTCAACAGATGATGAACACTTCCATTATAAAAAAAAAAAAATTAAGAAAATGAAATATAGCAGATAGAACTCCTTTCAATTGTGAGCAAATGTACATGTGTGATGACAATTCAAACCCTGATCACTACGATCAAACAGGTTTTACAGTACTATATATTCACAAAGGGCCCCAAAATTCATACCTCACTTCTCACATAACACATAAGTTTTGGAGACCTACAGTTATGCCCAGAAATGAAACCTCATACCATTTACCTGTTTTCATGTAGAATCCCTATGGGGAAAACAGGTATAGGCTGAAATTTTCACTGGAGTTTTATTTTCGCGACCATGAGTTCACCTGTAGACATGTGTACAATAATCTTTCAAAAGGTGAAAATAACAACTCGCTAATATGTGAAGAGATCTTAAATTCAGTGAATTCGCTAAAATAGGAAGTGGTATATTTCTCTTCTGGGCTTAAATGTGTATGATGCTTCATTCACACTTAACCTCCCAAGAATGTATTTATGTAACCCTTCTACAGTAAATTATGAGGCATAATGCTGCAACATCAGAATGCAGCAATAATGTTATTTCTTCAACTAAAGTTCAGTGATTTGAATGTAACTTCTCATAACAGAAATAAAATATTTTAAGGATATCAGAACTAATACCTTTTTACTTTAAGATGGTTCCTGTTTTACCATAACTTCTATAATCATATCAACAATCGATATACATGTAGCAATTAAATCTTGGGAACAGTTTGTGTGAAACCATTTCAGATGTAATTACTCCTCCTCTAAGTTTTGCTCTGGCAATTAATGTCCAATTAATTCTTATATTTCAATCTCAGAAAGCAAATGTACGATAGAAACATCAATTTAGATTTCATGACATGTGGAAAAGCTTTCTGAAAATACCCCCATAGATTTACGAATAATGGACAGTATTTCATATCTTGTGCGGTAAACATAATCATGAAATATATTGTGTCATAAAACCTTTACATACATGTAGATATATCATGAAAGAATGTGCATTTATATAACTGTAAATTCAAGTATAATTTGCATGATCAATATCAGATATTGTATGTAGTGCTTAAATGATTTAAAAAAAAAAATAAAGGGTTTAAGTAATGCACGAAGTACTGTAAAATCTTAAATTCTGCTGAAATTTTGCTTCATGATATGATGCTGTCATGGAAATTAACGATAAAAATTCAAATCACAGAATATATAGGGTGCATTTGATTGTGAAAAATTGTTTTAGATCCTCAACTACAGAAAAAATATATCCTTCCAATAAGAACCATGGTTAAAGTGCATTACACAGCCCCCATAAGGCAATATGAGAAAATTTTAAAAGGATAATTTCTCAAACTTACCAAATTTTCCTTGTTCATTTTAATATAGCAGTCTCACCTTCATATTTTCACTCTATTCATAACTAAAAAGCTTTGCTACAATATTTTTTTCTTAGAATGCATTTGTAATACTTCCAAGCGGCACTTGTGAAGCTTAAATTTTATTTTTAACACAGCAAACGGCAGATATATAGATTCAATTGCAGAAGAAGATATTTTTTTTTCACAATAGCTTATGCATGATCAGCATGATCATGAACAACACAACCTGACTACATGTGTTCAATAGTGGTACGTTTATTTAACAGGGTGCAAAATAGTATTTTAAGATGACACATTTTTCCATGTGTGGGACATAGAAAAAAATCCTTATTTTTGTGCTATTTAAACATAAATGGATCACACATTAAAAAAAAAGACATTATGACTAGCACACTACAATATGACTGTTAAGTATATTTTTCTAATTCTTTGAATATATTTACCCAAAGTGAGCTTTTCATATGGGAAGATTACTAATATTACTAACAGTACTTTTTCCATTATTTAGTAGTACTTTGATAGACGAGACAAATCACAAATTTTGTAATATCATGAAATCATAATTCTTAGTCTACTTAATTCAGCAGGAAAATTTGTACGGGAGATAGCAAAGAAGTCAAACTTTTAATACTTTTTAAGACTTTAATATTAACAACATTCATAGCTTTCAAAGTAAAAAAAATCCTCAGACAATAATTGTCCTAAATACATGTATACAAGACTTGAATGTCATTGGCATTTACTAAGACAGCTTGATAGAAATATAAATGTATCATTATTATGATATATTTCTGAGAGGAAACATGATAAAGAAGAAGCACGGCTCGCTTGGTCACACGCAGATGGCATGAAAAACTTGCAGTCATTAAAGTTAATACATGTTCTGATTTCATGAAATATATTTTTGGTAGATAGAAAACTCATGGAGCAAAAAGTACCATAGATTATCAAACAAGAGGAGAAAGGTAACGCAAGTATGATTGCAGCTTATAGAAATATCTTATTGCTTGGTGTGATATAGACAATCAAACACATGGAATTCAGTAGCTTAAAATGATAGCTAAGAATTTTGTATATTAAGAAGTTTACAGAAAAAGGGGCCGGGGAGGTGTTTCACCAAATCGTTCTTTAAGTTACGCACGACTTTACGATCAACACGACTTTACGTTCAACTGGTATCATTTCTTGTGCTGAATGAGCGTGATAATGTGAACCATTATGCACAAGAAGGGGTACCAGTCGAATGCAAAGACGTGCGTAAAGTCTTTCTTATCTTGGTGAAACACTGCCCAGATGGATCAATTTCGAGAGAAAAAGAGAGTTGCTAGATGCACTTAAAAATTGAAGCAGATTAATGATAGAAAAAATGAGAAGTTGGTCTCACACAAAAGACATTCTAAATTCTGTTTTTAGTCAACGCAAAAATTAACAATTGTGACCAAAAAAAAAACCCGGATAGTATGCACGATATTCTAGATAACTGTATCTTTTGGTTCAATCACGGTACGTCTTGAACCAAGTGGCAATAAAAACTGACTTGGTAGGCAGTCAAGTTGGATTTTTATTTAATGCAAGTATTAACGATTGTGGCAAAAATGTGAACAGTATGCACCCCCCTTTAAAACAATGGTCGAGTCAAACACTTCTTCCAGCTATAGTTGGATTTAAAAAGAGCCAAAATATACTTAAATCGGATAGCAAAATTGAAATAAAAAATGTAATTTTGTTTTCTAATATTTTGTTTTCTAATAATTATATACTATGTATTGATTTTTTTTACCGGTATTATGATTAGACAGACCACCTGTGCGCTTTGAAACACCTGTATAAAGCGTCTTATAAATGTAATTATTATTATTATTATTATTATTAATAATTTCTGGGACTTGTAAAATCATGTAAAATCACAATTGCAACTTGACTGGGACAATTGTTTAAGGCTTTCACAAAACTTGACAGCTTACAAAATTCACAAAAACTTATACAGACAAGAAAACATGGTTTTATAATGGTCACATTTATAGGAAAATTATATAAATAATTGACTCATGGGAAGAGGAAACTGTACCACTGGACCAAAAACAAATTGTTTGGTTACACTCAATTGACTAACCTTCTGAAAATGACCTGACCGGAATGATTTTTTTTCTTTTTTCACTCAAAATTGAAAAATCACTTTAAAATTATAAAAATGTTAAATATAGTCCCCAAAGAGTAAATAGTAAATATAACGTAATAGTAATTTTCAGATGGTCTTTAATTTTTCACTTTCTTTTTAGTATTTTTTTTTTCAATTGTGTGTAAATTGTGGTAGAAAAAAATTTCAATAAATAAAAAAATTAGAATATCTAACCGACCAAAGATATTTTTATAACTTAGCATTTGTTTTATTTTTTCTCATAAGTAGTGTGTAAATTGTGCTTGAAATTTTTTTTCAAAAATTAAAAAAAGGAAGACTTTCCTATCCGACCAACTGTATTTTTCAAAACTGGCATTCATGGACAACCAAACAATTTGGGGGCCTTAGGGTGGGGCATACTGCACAAGGGGTGAAAATTTTGAAAGCATGACTAAAGTACTGTAGCATGAACGCTTTTAGTTAAATCCATTTTTACCTTTGGTCTGATGAGCCTCTTTGTGAGAAAGACAAAATGGATGAGAACATTTAGTGTATGATCGTCACAAATGGAGATGCTGATAATCAATCATATTTGATAATATTAAAATAATTTGTCATGTCCCTGTGAACACAGTATTCTGTAGAACATAATTCTGTAATAGTACAGTGTGTGGCAATCAAGTCAGTGTTTTGATCCTTGTGTGTATCTACTTGAATAATTTATTATGGCTATCATAGTAGTAATAGTACACTTCAGAGATATTGCAGTTATCTGCTTCAAGGGCATTTTAATCATTTTTTATTTGCTGCTCTGTGCATTTCATTTTATTTGCATTTTGCTACCAATGGCTTCCCAATTTCACATCCATGTGCCTAAATCCTGTAAATTGACTGAATACAATTATGTCAACTAATATCTAATTTCAACTCCTATTTCATCTCTAAATCTAACAAATACTAACAATTCTAACAACCTTTTCAAAAGATTGTTAAGTGACATTTTCAAACCCTTTAAAGTTTTGTGATGAACCAAACTCCAAAATTACTTGAATAATTTTGTGGTGCAATGTGGTGTTTCTTAATGTTGACTAACATTCTATGACTGTGCAGAGTTTAGTAAAAACCAAATTCTTCCCGATTGCAAGACATTTTTATACACCAAGTGACAGATTAAAAAGAATCATTTCCTCAGCCACTCCCCCTTCCCTCCCCCTCTCTTTCTATCTCTCTCTCTCTCTCTCTCTCTCTCTCTCTCTTCCTGCCTTCGTTGTCTCAAAGCATTAGGGAACCGAAGTTTAGGAATATTGAAATTTACAGCATTTTTAACCTACCTTACAATGTAAAATTGCGCAACTATTATTCTACATATTTTTTTTTTTAATTCATTGTGAATTTGTACAAGTATTGGAATGCTTGTCAGCCTACATACGTTGATTTGTTCATTCCTCTACGCTGTATTCAATCAAAGCACAAAACGAATTACATAAAAAATGCACTGAGCTTAATGGATGATTCTATCTAGCGAGTTCATGATTGCAGTGAATTAAATGGAATCATTATTGCTGATGTTTGCAATTATTTAACCCCACATACCTAATAATGCATTTATCTAGGAGATTATTACCTAAAATAGTCATAGCAACATTTGCAGTTGAAGATTTGACTGGGACCAATATACTGATGACATATTCAAATGTCTCTAGCCATTCTCAAAACAGCAGAAGTCGCAATAGATCAGACATATTTTTGCATTGCGATGAATTCCCAAGACTTATGTGTTATAGACTTTGCATTGCTATGAAAATCGCAATTAATTTACAAATACCTAGCAAATAAAAAAAAAAAGCATGTGAATGAACAATACATCCTGCCCCAGCATGAAAGAAAACAATCTGCACTTTGACTGACATCAGATTAAAATTTACCATACCTATGGGGTGTTGCTCAAAATCAACTGCAAATCAACTGCAACTTTGCCTTTTGTAACGCACATTTTCATTCGCGCACAGTATGGGCATTTAACAAGACGCGCATGAAACATTAATTTTGATTGGCGCGTTCCGATCAACTGCAACTTGCGATCAATTGCAACTTTTGAGCAACAACCCCCTAGCCTGTTTTAAAAAGAAAGAAGCATGTTAATAGCGATCTTACTTCAAAGAAAGCAACCCAGATGCAATCTTAGCTTTAATAATACTATTCTTAGCGAATACATGTATTTGAGCAAGTCGTTCCGGTACAAGTACGGTCAAATTGTTATAGTCAGGAACAATTTTAGAAATGACTGGTATCAGTCTTTCCACTAAATGCTTACAAATCTGATGAGTATAGGACAGACAAAAACTTTCTCAAATTCATGTGATATACGAGTCTAAATTGGTGAAAGCCACCTAGGGGTGCTTCAGAAACTACTTATAAGTCATCACTGAGTTTTAATCTGAGTCAATTGTACTACATTCAATTGTATCATGAATCACTTATTTGATAGCCAATGATTTTTATAGCCGTTTCAACTTAGAAATTCCGTTATGAAACACACCACTGGAACTAGTAATCCTGTTGTATAGGGACAAACCCTCCAAATCTATCTGCAAGCAGATTTTCGTCCATATTTTTGGCAATTTTTCAATTAAGTTAAAGAAGAACCTTCGAGGTTAGTCAGAATTATCATGAAAGGTCCAATGTTTTTGCATTTGTCTTAGCGCCATCCCGATATCCCCTTCTAAATCTAGCGGCAAGCATATTTTAGTCCATCTTTTTTTAGTAATTTTCACATAAGTTTACCATAAACCTGCAAGGTTGGCCAGTTTTATCACGAAAGGCCCAATATTTTTGCATTAGTCATCTAAATATCCCTTTCTAAATCTAGCTGCAAGCAGAATTTAGTCCATATTTTGAGTAATTTTTCAAATAAGTCAAAGTAAAACCTTCGAGGTTGATCAGTTTTATCTTGAGAGGCCTGATATTTCCTTAATAGTCTTAGGGCCATCTCGATATCCTCTTCGTCCGTTCGTAAGGCGGTGGCGTCGCGGCGTGGACCGCGCTGTCTCGAACTGTTGGGCGATACAATTACGATGGTGAACCAATCAATGGTTGTTTCACATAGAAGTGAGAGTGTCGTTGGCATTGATTAAAATTATGGGTGTTGGCAATGGCCTTACATGGATTTTGACAAGATCTCTTTAATTGTTTTGCAATTTCATAAATACAGAAAAAAAATCTTAATTTTGTATCTTCTCATGAAGTCATAATTCATGATTTGCCGTCATTGGTAATCTGTAACAATTTTCATGGGAAAAAGTTTTGGCAATCTACAAAAAATAAATGAAATATTTCATATACTTTTTATTATGAAATATAAACACCTGTACCATTGCACAGGCAAATCTTCAGGCTCAAAATATCTCATCACATCACTTCTTCCCGAACTTGTTCTCGTAAATTCTTTTTCAATAAAAAGAAATATCAGGTAATGGTTCAATGTAATTTGCTAGTGGAAAATGGTTGCTTTAAACTTTAGAAATTGATTCATTCTTTCAAAACTATTCTTTGTACATGTGTAAAGAAACTTTCAAAAGAGATCTTGCCTTCCTTGTGATATTATTTTCCCTGCATACAACCAATACAATCAATAGACCCGAGAGACCCATTTCACACCCGAAACATCATACTGTGCCTAACATGAACAAAAAGCCAATATAACATACAAAAGAAACTGTCAGTACGAGGCAAACAATCCACAGCTCTATCTGGCAATAAATGTGCAATTTTTGGTTCATTTTATTCATATATAAACAATACCTTTGAAACAAGTATTCCTTATTGTGCAAAAATGAAAAATAATAATAATAACAGGAATAAATGACACAAATTTTAATACTTGATTTGCATATTTTACAAGTTTACTTGCACCCAAAACAAAACCAATGTGCATGTAATTCCTATATCTTGGTGCAATGCTTATTACGCAGGGACAACAAAAGCTCTTTTAATTGCCTGTTCACATATAAAACATTTTGTTGAAGTGGCTGTTTGCAAGTTTTTGTGCAACACATTAAAATAAACCACAGATACGACAATAAACTTAAGAAGGAAATATTTCAACTTCATATGAAACATTAAACAATTCACAGATATCCCCCCCCCCAAAAAAAAAAGAGAAAAATTTGAGCTCTTTTGCTTTGGCGGCAGTAGACACACAATATTGTAGGGTGTGATTTTTATAAAGCATGCAGGAAAATATAGCCATGTGTGGAGGGGGCCTCTGACTGGACAATTTCTTTTGCAAAGCTGTATGGCCCATGAAAAAAAGCCTGTCTGCTCTTGTTAGTGCAATGTGCATGGATAGCCTGGGAACATGTTCAGGATTTTTCAAAAACATTTTGTTAAATCATCTTCTAAATTTAAGGAGTAATCATTTTCATTATCAATGGAAAGGTAATCATTCATTTCTCAAGAAATTTTGCTATGAAAATTGATTTCAATGGGGTGAAATTATCACTAAAGTTGTCTTTATCCTCACAATCAGTACAAGTTTTGCAGCACAATTATTTGGCGCATTAAAATCATGCAGCATGGGGAAAACTTACAATGAAAATTTAAAACATTTCGGTAATTAATGCACAAAGAGTTCATGAATATCCTGACTCTACAGAAAACAAATCCTTTTCCTTGAAAGGTCAATATTAATGCTTTTAAAATTTTGTGGAGGAAATTGCTCATGGACAAATTTTCTTGACGCATGATGGACAAATGATTTACAAAACTAACCTTACACTGATTGCAACAACATTGAGCCATCAAAAAATGGGTTCACAGAAAAATGTGCTTGCTTTTCCAATTTTATTTATTAATTCTTTTTAGTTTCATAACAATGTAGGGACAACAAACATAGTACAAAAAATTGTTTCAAACATTTTCCTGGAAAAAAAAAACCAAATTTTAATTTAACACCTGAACATGTTCGCTGGATGGAGACCAATTATTAGTGATATGGTGGCCAGTTTGCACAAATTTTTATCCATTTGAAGAAAAAAAATCACAAAAAAGAAAAAATATTTCAATAAAAGCATCATACATACCCACTACCAGACGAAGATAATCGATGTCTGTAAATATAGTCATATTTACTTGAAATAGATAACAGGTTCTTATCACAAAATAACAGATTATTTATCATTACCATAAACACTGTTAGTAATTCAAAGAAACACGTCTAGAAAACCCAAGTACCGAGACAAATGATTGATGTAAGAATCAAACAAATATTGTGGAAAAATATCTAGTAAAAATACAATAGGAATAAATCATTGTATTAACTTTGAAGACAATTCTTGTTCTAATCTACCTTGGTCGTAAGTTTCATATTTGTTCACCCCTATATTGTTTGAGTTTGAAGACTTGACATTAATTAGACATCTAAAGTACATTCAAAGGTTACTTTAAAGTAAAACAAACTGGTTTACTGATGACTGCTAAAACAATTTGGTGATTGCTCACAAAGTGGTTCGAACAAATCATCCCATCCCTCTCAATAATATTAAAAAATTGTTTTAACATATAGGTAACTGGGGCAAAGTCAGATCCATTGGGCCTAAATAATCTATTTTTATCTTTGGAGAAAATAAAGTTACAAAATGTAATTATCACTTTCAGAAGTTATATTTACAAAGGGTTGTTAAATTAAATTTTGCATCATTCTTTATCAAGAGAAATTCTCTAAAATAATCAGTGGTTATCTGACTCATGAATTGATGTTTAACTCTTACTGTAGCACCCAAACCAAAGACCAACACCGCCATCTTTATTAGTTGACCCAGTTAGTATCTCGCTCTTCCATCATCATACTTCATATTTTTTTCTAGTCATCATATTAATAAAAATGATTGACCTCAATATACCCATAATATTCGAAAGGGACATATATTTTCATTTTTTAAGGATTTGCAATCATTGGACAAAAGATAGGGCTGATGTTGCTATCTTTTCTGCTATCTTAATACAAATTTTACCACATACATGAACAAAAAACCTTTGTAACTTGTGATTTCCCACAGAAAGCATGCATTTTATTAATTCTTTGAAAGGATTAATCCTTTGTTATGCAAGGTTGAACAAAAGGTGTTATATTGCTATCAGCCCGTTACACGTATCTTCATCCGCAATACGTGAAATGATAATTGCACAAATGAAATTGAAAGAGCATGAAATAAGACTGTTGGAATCACATCCTGTCCTTAATCTCTTTCAGTTTCAAGAAATTTTGTTGAATGATTCCAAGGTAATTTTTCTTTAATCTGCATTATTTTTTTATCATTATTTTTCAACACAACGATTACCATAGATTTATGATTTCTTGCTTCATATGTGGGGAATGCCAGAAGATATAGAAGCTATCAGCAAATTCTGTTTTAATTTCCATATTTTGCAACATGAAATGATAACAACCCTCCTCACATGACCAATTTATCAAAAATCAAGATATGAAAATAAACTTGGGAATCCCACGCAAATAATTCTCAAGTAGCATATTGCAAGGTCCATGCGTAATTCTTATATCATATGATGATGTCTATTTCGTGTTAATGGATTTTTTTTCTTAATGGTTTGGCAAAAGATAAATTTCAGAGCCGACCAATCTTATTGGAAAAAGAAATTGTACTCTTTATGGACTGGTCTAGATGTACTCTAAATGTTTCTAATTTTTATAAATCAATGAGACAAAAATGACGAATTACAATGAGAAAAACAAAATATACCAAGCAATTGGTATGATATTTGATTTGGGTAGCTGTAATGCTAAAATACTAAAAGAGCAAGAACAATTTAGATGATTTTTTTTTATAGGTAATAATGATCAATTTCATGAAATGCTTTTTTTTAATAATTTTTTTGAATTTCAAATGCTTATCTTTTGAGATTCATGTGGTTTTTTAAAAAGTAAAGTGGCCATCGAAATTATGTTTTCAAGTTTCCTGTTTTGGGGATTTCAAGTGATCCATGTGTTATGTTCGTGGTAATCTAATGATGAATATTCTAATGGCAATTAAAAGTATGTTTTTTGTGAATCTATTAGAAATGTTTGTATTTATAATATAAAGTACATTTTGGAGTTGAAGCAATCAGATTTGTCAGAAAGTGGTCGAAAGCACATATTTCTTTCCTTCTCTTCTTTCACCTGATTTGGTTGTCAAATAAGAGACAGTTAACTGAAATAGTTCCATTCCAGTCGAGCAGTTTTCATAATATAACCATGGTGGATATTGTGTGATTGCAATATACAGAGCAGTCACAAATCTTTGGGTATCTGTTATCACTATAAAGCTACAACAATGGAAGAACAGTGGGATCACTGGAGCATATCTATTATTCTGAGCTTTACATTGATTGCAGGTAGCGAAAGAATTCTGATTTACACTCTAGGTCTCTGACTGTCATAGTAAATCAATGATGGAAATATTTTCACAGTTGTTACTTAATATATCCCATTTATTCCCAACAATGAATACCTAATTACCTAATTACATCACAAAAAGGGTAATACAATCAGCAAAAAGGTACACTGCTAGTTCCAAACAACTGTACCCATATTCTAGATTACCATTCTGAATGATTATGTTTGACTGTTGTTGCTATGACAATGTCTGACAGAACTTTGTTCAGAACCAAAGCTCATGACAACCTACATAGTATGACATTACATTTCATCGCTTGACTAATTAGAATCTGAAAAACGTAGCTAAAACCTCAGTTTGCCATACAGCAACCTTGGAGTCTGCAAAGGGAAATACCCTATTGAGAATAGGGAAATACCCCATTTCAAAATAGGGGAATACCCTGACATAATGATAATAATAATAATAATAATATATGCAATTTGCATAGCGCACATATCTACTCTGCTGAGTATTCAAGGCGCTTGGCTGGACAATAGGGAGAGAAAATCATTGCATTTGGTTAATGATACAATCAAGAGATTAAAAGTTAATCTGTATTAAAGTTAATCCAGAGTGTGTGAACTCACCTTCGTTTCAATGGTGGAGGTACTTTTGTGTCGATCCTGGGAGCGGTTGGCTCGTCCTTCTTCATCTGAAAGCAAAGAGGACACATGCAAAACGATAACTCAACATTAAAACAGGCGCGACTACGTGCACGTGAAGGAGAGGACACACGTTCACACTAGCACACACACGCACTGACACACAGTTAGGCCTGCACTATTAATATCTGCATTCTGAAAATGAACATGAAGAAAATTATTTGTTCCCTATTGAATATTTTTTTGTTCATTTGCCATGTGAATGAGAACTAATTTATGAATGTATAAGTAAGTGCCTGATTCATATTGTCAAGAAAACCCTTTTATTTCTGGACATTCAAAATAGACAGCCTGTCACCAATTCCCAGCCACCATAAGAATATAAAACTCTTTGTTCAAAAATCAAATAATGAAATATCATATACCATAGTAAATTTCAAATAAGGCATCCTACTCATTTTGTAATGAAATTCAGTTTGAAAATATATTTTTGATTCTATCAGGAATGTTTCTATTTTCGATGATTTAATCAGTTTTTTTAAACGTATATTTTGTACCGATTTCTATACTTCACACATTCAAGCAGACCTCTACCACACCCATTCATAGCCAAGCAAACAATACACACATTTTAGTAGTACAATGAAATACAATGTTAATGACATAGAGCCAAACACCTGCTTATAAAAGAGAAAGAAAATTGCTTTAAGATTATATCACAAGTTTCCTTTAAAGAGTGTTTTAACAAAGTAAAATTAAGAGATTACCATAAATGCAAATTTCATCTGGAACTTTTCTAACATACTTGTTTTTCTTATGTTATCAAAACAATTCCTATGAATTCTATGAATAACATGTTTCATTTTGTTTCAACAACTGTCAACATTCTTCCTGCTACCTTCAATCAAAATAGCTTCATAGAAAATACTCCATGAATTTATCTTTGGAACAGGACTATTACCAGAAATGGAAAATATATATATATCAAAAAAGCATTGAGGAAATATTGAGAACTTCCTCGATTTTTTTTCAAAAGAGAAAACAAATTCTGTAGTTCTTTGACTTTGTATCCTCTACATGACATTCTTTCGCAGAATCTTAGCTTTTCAACATACATTTTAATTGTTATTTCTGATAAAACATACATTTGTACAGATAAGAGGAGAACCATAACATTTGCAGAATATTTGTCTACATCAATAACTTTATGGAAAATTGTTGGAATGCTCCTGAATGTAAGAATTAGTCTTCAGAAAAGCCTATAAAATCTATAACTACACAAAAATCAGCTCTTGAAAAATCACAAATTGCAGAAATATGTGCAAATCAAATTCAAAAGCAATACTTCAACAATTCAAGACGTATGTTGTGTTTTCTGGTCGAGCCATCACTTTCTCTGGATCCAATCCCTGGATCCATCCATTAGACTTGATTGACTTTATTTATATTCAATTGGTAACTCAGGTCTCACTGCATATAAAGCCCCAGTTACATAGAAGTCTCGACTGAACATAATTCAAACACAACTAATTGTTCACTTAACATTTCCCTGCCCCTGAAAAAAAGTTGTGTTCAATAATGTTCAGTCTGGGTTTCAAAGTGACTGGGGCATTTAGCACCCTTTCACAAAATCAATTTTCGATATCTGCCAACATAATTTTCAAGCCATGGGATCAAGCTTGGGTATCAATTGAATGATTTTGTGTTGGGCAGATAATAGTTGACATAATTCTTGCAATATCCCAACATGGATTAACACTTATTGACAGTGCATTTCTGAGATGCTGTGGAAAAAATTCACAGGTATAATTGAGTAGGAATGAAACCCAACATCTCCTGGTAACTATCAAGCTTGGTTACTTGTGAAGCATCCCGTTCACACAAACAATATTATACATGTACATTTGCCAACGTTATATGTAGCAATGTGAACGCATCAGTCGCATTTGCAAGTAGACAGATTTGGATTATATACTTACCAACAAAAATGTGAAACAGATTAATTTATTTACATTGATACATTAATACAAGACCTGATTACTTCCAAAGTTGTCTTGTCGTCTGGTTGCATTACATTTCTTCTAAAATTGCGAAGTTGGTCAAGATTTATCCTAACTTCAATACCAATTTTTGTTTTTAATGTCAAGTACACAATACCAGATCAACTTCTTCATGAAAGAAACAATGTCCTCCAACATATCTTCGTTATTGGTAGATTGGGATCAAATGCATTGTCAACTAAATTCCCTAAATTCTGCTACTTGGCTAAATATTCTTTAAAATATTTTAGTGCCTTACAAGTTGTGGATCTACTACTCACATAAATACAAGAAATATCAATATTTTTCAGACACATTTACATCACTTATCATACATTAAGAGAGACATAGAAGAAATTGTTGTAACACAGGGGAAACTGATTTGAAGAAACATTTAATCCGTTGACTACTGAATTCTATAATTCCCATAGACTTTGTGCAAAGACAACCTGGTTCCAGTAGTCAATAGGTTGAGATACATATTGAGAATACATAGATAGGGCATTCTGAAGTGACACTTATAATACTAGATAACTCGAAGACGGTACAAAAATTGGGGGTTTTCTGATTCAAAAAAAAAAAATTGGAGTGATCATGAAGGAAAATGCAACAGTGCTTTTGTGCAAAATGTTACAAATCAGCCAAAAAATGTGTCAAAACCAAACAAAATATTTTATAGAAATTCATTCTTCATTTGAACAAAACATTGGCTTTACTGAACACGACAAACAAAGACAAATAAAAGAGAGGAGGGATGGAGGAAAGGGAAGAGTGTGTCCACAATAACGATGTGGTTGAAGCAAAAATCAAAATAGAAAAAAAGCAAGACCTAGTTATGGAAGGTGCATTCTTTTGTGGAAATCAAAAATCATAACAGCAAAGTGTCAGAATCATGCGAAGCCCAACTATTCTAAGTGCAGAAAAAAAATCAGGATTTTCACAGAATAAAAATCAACCTTATACATAGCGTGATAAGAAGAAATCATGATTTGTTCAACAAGATATTCACAAATTCCACATCAGTATTATCATTATTTTCATAATAGCCATGTGATAAATGAATATTTTAATGAACGTCTAAAATTCTAGAATGGATATTATAGTATTAAAATGAACTATATTATGCCTGCAGTTAACATAATTCTTTGGCTAAATATTACATTTTTTGTAAGACAATTATCAAATCATATACCATTCCTAAAGCATACTTTTTAAAATATTATACACTGAACCTACCATGAAGTTTAATACATAAAACTAAATAAATTATATTGACTACAGTACACATAGCAATAGGATATCTTATTTGAATATACCACCTTTCGAAGAAGAAAGTTTTATCAACACTATAACATAGTATTTATTCTTGAAAAACTTGTAAGCTTGCCTAACATAGCACAATGTTTTGCAAATATTGTAGTTCAATTGTGATCAATAGACTAAAGGTTCATCATGTAACTATTTTCACTGTTGACACATGTATGCATTTGAATCGCTATGAAAACTGCCTCATCACTTGTAGGTGACATTCAAACTTATGCGGAATTGAGTTTTGTAAGTTTAGATAAATGTTTCTTGTAGTATCCTAGCTATCAAATTTAGTTTTGAAAGGTAGGACCACACACTTCATACAAGTAACTACGCCTATAATCATCGTAATACACTCAATCAAGTTCATTTTGTTTTGTAGTTATTCTCTATTCTTTAATTTGGAATGTTTTGTGTGAGCACATAATACATACATAAGCATAAAATGAGCAAATCACAGAGAATTAAGACTTTTCCTATATAGTTTTGCAAGTAAACATTTCTTGTTGCCTCTTGTTCCATTTCTCTATACATTTTACAGATCTACACATGTATGCTATCGAGATTGTAATAGTTTCGAAATCCTCCAAACTTCTTAATGTTAATATGTCTTGTAAATTATGAAAATTTATATTTAAAAAAGCTTGAAAGTATAGACTACGGTCTATTGGTAAATACACTACAAATCTATGCTATCTTGAATATCATCCTCTATAGGATCCTTTCTATGCTACTTAGAATTAAAATGTTCTATAAAATATAGGAATCTGCATTGAAAAGAGGGCTGACAGAATAGACTAGGTTCTGGTACATAGGAATGTACGTGACTGAATACAAGTGTCTATTGGTGAATGAATAACAAATCTATACTATCTTGAATGTCATCCTTTTTAGGATCCTTTCTATGCTACTTAACATTAATATTTTTTGTAGAGTATAGAGATATACAATTGAAAAAAAAGATTGATGGAATAGACTAGGTTGTGCTATAGGAATGTGTGTGACTGTATACAAGGGTCTATTGGCGAATGTATGTTTGCAGGAATGGAATGTATACTGTATACAAGTCTCATTAGAAAGGTTCAACTGCCGAGTCTGCATATACAAACCCTTAAAGAACATATGAAGTTGAGGTTCATAAAATGAGTTTTGTCTCCATTATAAATCTTACTTTAATTCCATTATGGTGTCTCAACTAAATAGAAAATAATCCAAGTTCCATACATATCCAAACCTTTAAGATAAATATAATAATAACCTTAATCCCAACCCCATTCCCTATTCCATAACCTTAATTCTAAAGCTAACCTTGATGCCTGGATACGAAAGCGTACTGCTCACAAATAATCACAAATATTTCCCATGTATAAAGATCTTGATAGCTCCATTTCTTTTCATTTTTTTGTAAATAAAGCACAAAATTTTGGTACTATCTCACCATCTCCCACAAAACTAAAAATCGTGGCCCTGCCTTGGGTCTGAGAATGAAGACTACATTGACTCCCCTGGAATGGTTGCCAATTTGACGATGAGTCAGGGCGGAGAGATAATCTATCACGTGTTTTCTCAGTTTGTATAAGTGACAATGGAATTCCGCACGGCGACAAGTCCCCCTTATTCTCCGGACCTGCATTTTTCTTGTGGATAGGCCTTCCCTTCTCCTGTTTAAACTCTCTACATATGAAATCTTCATACTCTTGAATATTACATATTTATATTGATCAAATCATGGCATGGCTGAACATAGCAATATCTAAAAAAAAAATATACATATAAATGCAATAATTAGTGCAAGTTATAGATTGATATGACAACCATTCTTCTTGCCTTCCTCCTTTACCCAATTTTCAGAATAGGTCTTAAATATCAAATTTTGTTTCATCAAACAACTTATTCCATCGGTCAACAATACTAAAATACTCAGCAAAAAGAGACCTGTTTTGCAATGGCAAGAGAGCAAAAGTCTAACATTAGTAAAAGTATAAAGTAAAAGTTACAGATTTAGGTGATGGTGATAACCATCCCCAACCCTCTCCTCCCTAGGTCTACCCCATTCGCTAAATGGGGGGTTGGTTCTATCTTCACAAGTTAATATTATTACTGAGGTACTAAGTAAAAAGAGACCCATTTTGCAATGATAATTAAACATAAGCCTAGCATCAATAGAACTAAGTAAAAGTAAAAAATTTGGGTGACAACCCTCCCCCGCCCCCTCCTCAGCCCCATTTGCGAAAATGGAAGTTGGGTCTATCTTCACAAGTTAATATTACTGGGGTACTATAAGAGACCCATTTTGCAATGATAATTAAACATAAGCCTAGCATCAATAGTAAAAGTAAAGATTTAGGTGTTAACCACCCCCCCCCCTCTCCTCCGCCCCTTTTTGCGAAAATGCAAGTTGGGTCTAGCTTCACAAGTCAACATTACTGGAGTATGAGGCAAAATGGAATAATTTCGCAATGGCAAGTGAACATAAGTCCGGCATCAGTAGAACTAAGTATAAATTATAGATCTATGTGATGACCATCCCCCTCCTACCGCCCCCCTCCTCCTTCCTAGGCCTACCCCATTCGCGAAATGGAAGTTGGTTCTATCTTCACAAGTTAATATTACTGAGGTACTAAGTAAAAAGAGACCCATTTGGCAATGATAATTAATTAAACATAAGCCTAGCATCAATAGAACTAAGTAAAAGTAAAAGATTTAGGTGATAACCCCCCCCCCCCCTCCTCCGCCCAATTTGCGAAAATGGGAGTTGGGTCTATCTTCACGAGTCTGCACGAGTCTACCTACATGACAGCAATACTCTGAAATTACTTGGTAATAGCCTATGCAATCAATGTACCATCACCCCGTCGACATGTGTTGATTATACGTTAACATACATATCTGGTTCTTCTTCGATGACAGATTCAAGTTGGAAGGAACCTGACCCCTTACTAAATGCTTGGAGCAATCCTAGCCCTGTGTTTCCGAGAATTCATCGGTCACCGAGTCCAAGGAAATGAAAGCTTGTCATAGCCTAACAATGGTTCGTGATTCTCTTGGAGAAGTAATCACAGTTTGTCATTTCTGAGAATTCATGGGTCGTTAAATGCATCAATTGGATAGATTAATGGAGCCAAGGCATTGCATATCTTGGGAGATTTTTTGGTGGAGGGGGAGAAATTGTATACTTTGATTCAATCAGATCCAAGAAATCGGTACATAGTGCTTATGAATATTAAATATCACTGAACAAACTATACATAAAAAACCTACCCCTGTTTTAAAATGTGATTCTCACCAGATTTTTTTTTTTATAAAAGTTGATTTATCATTAAATATATGAATAAGATCATTCAAGTCGTGTACCACTTTCTAATGGAATTATATTTCCATGATTTTCATAAATCTTATCCTGACACAAGTAAAGTACAGTGGTATAAAATTTAATCTCAACGGCCAATCTCTCGGCTTAGCAAATTAAAATGATTCTTATGAAATTATTCCTATTCATGATATGTTGAATTTACTTCTAAATTCATTATTCTCTGTGATAATTTCTCATTTTGCTCATGCTTTATGTGCAATTTGAAGCAATTTAGATTTCTTAAAAATGAGGATCTCTATAAATATAACTTCATGTTGACACTGAATTTCGATGTTGGAGACAACATAAAATGGTGGATAAATTATGTCACTATTTACTATCTATCCACCATTCAAATGATTGTGTTTCTATAGCAATGATGTTGAATAAGAAATCTATCTTATCTACAAAAGGCAATAATATCTCAGGTACTGTAGTATATATATCTAACTTAACTTTTAAACTTGTTCCTTTGTTCCTTATGCCTCTATACATGTTTCAGTATGAAATTTACTTAATATTTGTTCTGCTGACTGCAATTTCAATATGTCAAGAAGCTTTTCGTAGTTCCAATTTCCTTATCTATTCATCATTAATTCTGCAGTTTACAAGAAATTCTACCCTTATAAAAAAAAAAAACGACCTACATTACATATTATACTTCAAGCTAGCTACATGTACGAGGTAATGTAGAGACATGCGCTGAAAGGTAATGACCAACACAGTCATGTAGCCCCCATTTTGTCCTTGTAAACTGTTGTAAAAGTCCCTTTTATTCAGTTAACACATGGTAACAAGACTCAATCTACATCAAAGAACTTGCATCCGTACATATTGAAACATACGGATGATAAATTGTACAAAAATGTAAGAAACTAACAGTTTTTATAGTGTTGCATTCCACAATGCATATCACTATATTATGTCATTATTTCTTCAAGATATATATTGCATTATGAATTGTATTCTGATTAAAAATCCTGTTACATGATATTGGCCTACATCTTAAAAATAAAAGAAGTACTGGCCTGTTTCCGAGATAAGATAAGGTTGAAAATCCATTGATTTCTGTTAACTCATCTCATTCTCTCCCTAAATCTAAAACAAATTCTAAAAGAATTGACCATTTGTGAGGAAAGATATAGATAAAAAATCCTATTCTATAACTCACAGGTCTTCCACATCAACTTCATGTTTGTCTCCCTCTTGTGACCAAACCAGGTCAACCTCTCTGCAAGTGGATCTACATAATCATGTGAAAGTCTACACATGAAACAGAACATCGTTAACTCATGAATATAACCAATGTAGGCTGATGTTACAAAGAATGGTCTCTCCTTGTCTCGGTAACTCTTTGAAAGCAGTTATATATATCAGAATTATTGTGAAAATTTATTGGAAGATAATAGGTTCTCCCAACAAAATTGAATTCTATCTTGAATGTACTTACTGATGCTTGTTTCTTTTTGAGCTCCTCGAGCCATTTGAGTATTTCTTCGTCTGCTAAATCGAATGCTGTGTGATTCTGGTTAGATAGGGGTGAATTGTAAATGGCAGATTAATAAAAATACACAAAACGTTGATTAAGTATCACATTTATATAATTGTAAACAAAATAACATTATTGCATGGTTTGATTTTTTTATATTTTGTGCATATTGATAGATAAAAAGTGATCATATTTCTATCGGATCCTACCAAAAAGAGGACTTACTGTGCGGTTTAATTTTGAATTATTTTTGCACAAGTATTCCTTTTATATCTAAAAATGTAATTTCAGTAACTTGCCTAATAAGAGAATACTGAACTGTTCTCATAATTGATAATAGCTTTTTATGATTTTATCTTACTGATGCATGTTACTACCATAAGAACATTAAAATTTAAACAAATCTATAAGAATTTTGAGAGCATGTCAATGTACATGTTGCTATGTTGGAGAGCTCTGTGTCCTTGCACAAGGCGTTTGCTTGTATTCTGACAAAAAGCCTGTAGCTCAAACATAAATTTAATTTGTCAACTAAAACATAAATCTATCACAAACCTAGCAGGAAAGAAACAGATCTTACATGGCTTTCACTAAAACATTGCATAGCATCTGCATATTTCACCAACATTTCTTACTTCGCGAGGATCTACCTCAAACTTACTAATCTATTTTTTGCGTCCATATCGCACATGGCTTTAACTAACACCTCTCATAGCATCTGCGTATCACACCGACATTACTTACTTTGCGAGGTTCTACCTCAAAACTTACTAATCTATTTTTTGCGTCCATATCGCACATGGCTTTGACTAACACCTCGCAGGCGTCTTTATGACCCCAATGCGACGCCGCATGGAGTGGCGTCCACCCGTCATTATCCTTAGCGTTCACATCTACCCCAGCCTGTATAAGAAGTCTACAGAGAAGAGAAAAAAGAAGAAAATAAAACATATATTAATTCTTTCTTTTTTAAAGATTAAAATACTTTGTGGATTTTTTGTTTGACCAGGGAATAATTTTCCAGGTATCGCAATGCAATTTGCTATGCATTTTAACAAGATTGCTATACAAAATATATTTTGTAAAGCAACTTTTCCACATAGAATTATACAGTAAAGTATTAAAAATGCTTCGTCAATGTCTTTAAGTGCTTATCAAATATGAAAAGTAGACTGTTGCTGGACACAAGCTTCATTAAACGCCCTCCGAAAGAATAATAAAATGTACTTAGAATTCGATCACTGTTATTGCATACTGCATACACACTTGTTGTTTCATGAAGAAAATTGTAAAAGGAATCGTTAGTTTAATCATAATGGTTTTTAAAAAATCCTGGTATTTGAAGCATGATCACCTGTTAAAGATTTCTAACTTCTCAAATCATGTTTGACAATGGAAAATGAATTTTGTGACATTGTATATTGGTCAACAATTTTTCGAAATTCAATATAATTTGAGAAGAAGAGGTTGAAAAAAGCAAGACATGATGAAGTACAGTAAAAGAAAAAAACAGCGAAAATTATTTCAATTTTGCAGTTAGAATTCTTGCTGCAAGAAAGTAGTACTTTAAACAGCAACAAAGATCGACAATTTACTGGAGAAAAGAATATGAAATATGATAACAACAAAATAGAGGGCTAATCTGTGGGTTATCATTTGGTAAATTTTGCAGGAGAGGGTGTTATTCCTTGAAATAGCTAGCTACTCCACCGCATAGCTGTCAACTTAAGTCATTGGAAATTCGTAATAATGCTGCTATACATTATTAATCTTCACACATTTCACTTTGATATGATTGGTGCTTACACCAAAATAATAATCTTTACCAAGTTTAACACAAAACTTTATAAAGATGATGCCTAAATTGGTAATGATTAGTACTGTATAAGCCAATATTTTGGCGTACAGATATTTTCGCGATTTCTGACCAGTTCGACACATTGGCGTGTTGTTATTTTCACGTTTTTGAATGTGTTCGTACACAAATGAATGTGCATCATATAGAGTGGACATTTTTGCGAGGCCATAACCGCGAAATTAGCGAGAATAAAACCACCGCGAAAATTTCAGCTTATACAGTATTTAAAAACAATGGTAATGGTTGGCAGCTATGCCCCAGTCTTTCGTGTAATGGACACACTTGCCGGTATAGGGCCAGTCTATGTGGTCTGACGTCAAATGGATCACAGGGTAGATATTACTTAGCACTTAGAGTAGATTTCATGCTTTGTTTTTCCTCCTACCCTGGGCCCCCATGACCTATACCAGATGACAGAGAAAGATGGACAGGCCAAGCTAACGATGGTGCGACTCTGTCTCAACTCTTCTCCGGTTTTCAAGTATCAAAAACTCATTGGATACATGTACATAGACGAGTAGTCCAGTGAGGACTCTGTGTTCTAATCTACCTCTCTTGTCCCGTGTGTTCAGGGTAAGAATATGTGCAGCGGCAGATGATATTAGAACACAGAGTCCTGAACTGATTTTTTTTCCTTCAAAGTTGGTCAAATCTGAAACATCTAAAAATCACTATAAATCGCCGTATATTCAGGTTTACTATATGGAAAATGATATAAGATTTCATAATCACAATATTTGTGGCTTTATTCCAGATCTTCCTTATTTCTAAAACTGGAAGGCCCGTATTCCGATAGCGAGGTTTAAGTTAACCCTGGTCTAAATCTGTGGTTTAAGTATGGATAGCCAAAAGAGGCTTGAATTTCTAACAGTCGAAGTTTAATTTACCAGCTCATTTAGCACTCATATTATTAAAAACTGTCTCGGAATAGAAAATTCAATAGTTTTCTACATTAATAGTGCATGGAAGAAGAAAGCAGCTAACAAAAGAATTATACATTGTAAATAAATTTGTGACTTTTTTGGCTACCCATACTTAAACCACAGATTTAGACCAGGGTTAACTTATACCTCGCTATCGGAATACGGGCCGAAGTGTTTGGTGTAAAGCAAGCCCCCATGATCTATAACAGATGACAGAGAAAGATGGACAGGTTGATCTAACGATGGTGCGACTCTGTCTCAACTCTTCTCTGGTTTTCAAGTGTCAAAACTTATCGTGTACATGTAGGTGACGGGAGGATTACGGGTGTTTTACCTTTCAAAGTTGGTCATTTCTGAAACTACTTCAAGTGACTTTATATTACTGTACCGTATACGGGCAATTCCATGAAAATGTCATGAACATTATACCCCAACTCAATATCTTGACAACTATTCATTCAAATTCATTGAAATTCAACACGAATGAAAATATAGTATGTGTGACATACATATCAAATTTAAAGAAAGTTCATCAAGACATGCACTCGCTATTAGCAGAATGGATATGACAAAGTCATGGAATTGCCCATACATGTACGCAGGTTTATTATTCTGAAAACGACAAAAAGGTTTCTTAATCAGAATATTTGTAGGATTAAACCAGAGATTCTATGGCCCGTATTCCGATAGCGCGGTTCAACTTAACCCGGGACTCAACCATTGTTATTTAGACCCGGGCTATTGAAAAGTTAAAGCAAGAGTCTTAATTACAATGACTTATACCTGGTTTGAGTTAAACCTCACTATCGGATATTTTATAATTGAACCTGTTCGGTGTAAAGCAGACAAAATGGGCCTTTAGGTGAACAATGTTTCCATTTTGGGTAAACAAACCGTCAGATTTTCTAAGAATGTTGTGATTATCAAACTTTTCAAATTTCAAACACTTGAAATTAAAAACCTTTCAGGTAAAGGGTTTGTTCTTTCAAATAGGAGAAACTTGCTTTCTTATTGTGTTTAAAATTAAGAAAGGAAAGAATCTACGAAAATACTTACTCCATAACTTTGATATATCCTTTTGCTGAGGCAACATGGAGGGCTCCGGCTCCCGTTTTCGGATGCCGTCTGTCTTTTACTTGTTTACTGTTTAGCCATTGTTTGGCATCTTCTAACATCTTATCTTCTTCCTCTGTTCTTGCTGTTTCTACATCTAAATCTGTTTAGGGAGATAAGAAAATATGGATAATGAGATAAGTTTAATATCATCATCATCATAGAGTCTGTTTCTTACTAGTTTACTGTTCAGCCATTGTTTGGCATCTTCTAACATCTTATCTTCTTCCTCTGTTCTTGCTGTTTCTACATCTAAATCTGTATAGGGAGATAAGAAAATATGGATAATTAGATAAGTTTAATATCATCATCATCATTCTCATTATAGAGTCTGTTTTTTACTAGTTTACTGTTCAGCCATAGTTTGGCACCTTCGAACATGTTATCATGTTCCTCTGTTCTTGCTGTATCTACATCTAAATCTGTGGAGGGAAGAGAGGAGGGAAGGAGAAGATGGGAAAAATAGATAATGAAATAAGTTATCATCATCATTATTCTCATTATAGAGTCTGTTTTTTACTAGTTTACTGTTCAGCCATTGTTTGGCACCTTCGAACATGTTATCATGTTCCTCTGTTCTTGCTGTATCTACATCTAATTATGAGGAGGGAGGAGGGAGTGGGAGGGAGAAGATGGGAAAAAATAGATAATGAAATAAGTTTATATTATCATCATTATTCTCATTATAGAGTGTCTTTGAATTGTTTACTGTTTAGCCATTGTTTGGCATCTTCTAACATCTTCTCGTGCTCCTCTGTTCTTGCTGTACTATTTATCTAAATCTAAACCTGTGGAGGGAGGAGAGAGAGTGGGAGGGAGACGATGGGAAAAAAATAGATAATGAAATAAGTTATTATCATCATTATTCTCATTATAGAGTGTCTTTGAACTGTTTACTGTTTAGCCATTGTTAACATCTTCTAACATCTTCTTGTGTTCCTCTGTTCTTGCTGTATCTACATCTAAATCTGTGGAGGGAGGAGAGGAGGGAGGAAGAAAATATAGATAATGAAAGAAGCATTTTATCATCATTATAGGCCTGTAACTAGAATTTTTGTGGGAGGGAAACTTGGACAGGGCATATATGTGTACCTTTCTTTCTTCAGTTCTAATATACAGGCCGAAAGCTAATTTTGTTTCATTAAAGCAGACATTTTGAAGCTGATCTCTGCTGGCAAGGGGGTGCATCCACATACCCTGCCCACCTCCCCCTGGGAATACAGTATTAATGGACAAGGTAAGAGAATTTATCTTCATATTTTGGTTCAGCTGTTTGGGTATCCATATTCTACATGTAATTTCTAAGCTAAAACTCTAGAAGGGATCGCTGATGGTGATGACCAAGACAAAGACACCATGTCTACAATTTCGCCATGATGCGGAGAGGTAATTAGGATCATAGGAAGACGAAAATGTATCTTCATATTTTGGTCCAGCTGTTTGGCTATCTACATTTTAATTCCTAAGCTAATAATCCACAAAGATTGGTGATGATGATACGGAGAGGTAATTAGGGTTATAGGAAGAAGAGAATGATCTTCAAATGAGGTAGCCTCTTGATTCATTTTGTGGAATGACTTGGGAAAGACATCTTCTTTTGTTCTCAAACTGTAAATAAATTTGATTCAGCTGTTAATATATTCACAACCTAATTTCTAAGCTAATACTCTAGAAGGATTAGTGATGATGATGACCATGATGAAGAACACCCTGTCTAATGGGGTGTTGCTCAAAATCAACTGCAAATCAACTGCAACTTTGCAAATTGTAACGCGCATTCTCATTCGCGCACATTATGCGCATTTAACAAGACGCGCATTAAACATTGACTTTGATTGGCGCGTTCCGATCACCTGCAACTTGCGATCAATTGCAACTTTTGAGCAACACCCCCTAACTATGTCACCATAATGCAAAAAGGTATTTTGTTCTCAAACCTTCTCCCATGTGAATAATTCTGGTTCAGCTGTATATCTATCCACAGTCTAATTTCTACATTAATATTCCACAAGGATTGGCGATGATGATGGCCATGACAAGACACACTGTCTACTATGTCGCCATGATCATTAGGGTCATAGGAAGAAGAGAATGTATCTTCAGCTGTAGTAGCCTCTCGATTCATTTACAGCTGCCCCATTGCGGAATTCTGCCTGTAGAGCCGTCTATGGAGCTAGGGGTCAGACAATACCATCGTCTTAAAGGGAATGAATTGAGTCTCCTTAAGGAAGAGGGTTTTTTTTAAATGAATTCAACAGCATTCTATTTTTTCTAATCGTCTTAAAGGGACGACTAGAGCCTTTCACGGAAGATTTGTGAAAAAAAACATGAGATTAATAGCCATTTCAAATATTTTTTTTGCGGCTGTGGTAGCCTCTCGATTCATTTACAGCTGCCCCATGTGGAATTCTGCGTGTAGAGCTGGCTATGGAGCGAGGGGTTGGATGATACAATGTATCGTCATAAAAAGGGATCTCTGGAGTCTTCTATAGAAGAGTTGCACAACAAAACATGATATCAACACCAACATAAGTACATTGTATCACTTTGATAAGGATAGTTCATTACAATAGACAAAATGTGAAATTACAGATTCACACAATCCTAACACTCAAAAGACAAAGCTCTCAAGTTTTTTATCGAACAGGTGGATTTCCACGGAACACCTGTTCTACAATCCTTAGCACAAGAATGGGAAGGAAACTTCTTTAGTCTGTAGAGCCATTGAGAAGCAGTGCATGGGGAGTTGTTTCCTTTGTCCATTTTGAGGTTATACAAAGCAAATACCAAGGTGTAAATGTAACAAAGACCCCATTTTGTAGTATGGAAAACCAAAAGTGTTCAAACAACACCAGTGTAACTAATCTTATTCCAATAGTGTAATGTTTCAAATATTTTGGTATTAAGTAAATAATATTTCTTATTAAAATTCAATGCAGGATTAAAATTGATTTAAGACATAGCTGGTGTTATAATAACACATTTCTGGTGTTGTATGATGTATAAACATGAAGTCTGTCTTATATTAACACCCTGAGTTTTTTAAGTGTGGTGTATGATCTTACCTTGTTTATCCATTTCATCTTGTAAAAATTCCTCCATGTCCTCCTCCTCAGCCAGATCCATTGGTAGTTCCCCCTCATTATTGCATGCTACTAAGTTGGCCCCATTTTCTATTAAATATCTGTAGAAAGAAAGAAGAGAGAGAGAAAGAATGATTAATGATAAATGTGCAGCAGTGACAATTATCAATGTACAACAGTAAAGGTTAAAATACTTATTGGTTGCGATATTAGCTTTTGCTAAAATGTTGGCCCATTTCTTATCAAATATGCCGAAAAATAAGGGAG
>BQKZ01002964.1:0-16457 GCA_036244855.1 Temnopleurus reevesii | reverse complement strand
TTTTCTATCAACCATCTGTAGAAAAAGGCGACAGAAAGAAAGAGAGAGGGAAAAGGATTAATTATCAATGTCAAGGATTGCAAAAGGTCTGTAATTATCACAGTTGCAATAATATGGTGTGCTAATACAAGTTGGCCCCATTTTTAAAGTACAGATCAGCAGGTAGTAGTCAATTCTGTGATGCTTTCAGATTGATACTCTAATGAGCACAGGTTGAACAACAAGACCATAATTAATTCAATAACCTCATTTAGAAGTTACATCAGGATTTTGGTATAAATAACATCAATATGAATTATATCTCAAGAAATGGTGGAGGGATAATTTAACCAGACAGAATTGTTTTTGCAATAGTTTCATAATTCCCTGATTGCTGTTTACTTTTCCAAGTACACTAATAGTGCACATATTTTCATATCAATGTCCTACATCTATAAACCATATTTAGTATGAATCTCGTTTCATTTAGGATGTGTTGACAAAAAGTTGTGATCAATTGCAAGTGGCAGTTGATCGGCAAGCTCCCATCAAAATCCATTTCATGTTGGTTGCAAAAATCACAGACCATGGGCGAACGAAAATGTGTGTTTCAATTAATAACTGATATGCAGTCGATTTGCAATCAATAGCAACTTTCTAGCAACACCCCCTCATAGCACACTCATTCCATGTGATAAAATCATTAGGCCTGCATATAAATATCCAGAACACGTACCCACACTCCACCAACTGATCCATACCTTTAAAGACACTGTCAATCATTGTTTTTGTTTTAAAAATTCTCAACTACCAGATTCGAAGTGCTTCCGAAATGGTTGATAGTGTACATAAACTAAGATGTGAAAATATAAGGCTTTAAAATTAAGGTTTAGTGATTCTAAAAAAGTAAAATTAAAAATATCACCTACATAAGCACACCGTGCAGTAATAAAGCGGCAGTGAGCACTTTATTCAATTTTCATAGATATCTTGATAGTGCCTGTATAACTTCCTTCTTTTTTGTATTCTTTGATCATTGTTTTTAATAAATCTGAATGTAATAATATAGGTTAGGTGGCTTGATCTGAGAATCTTTTTTTAATAAAAAAAAAGTCTTAATGTGTAACAACATCTTTAACTGTTGTATACATATTGCACATGGTGGAGAAGCTTGTAACAATATACTTAGCCTCATAATATTGCAGTGAAAATATGAATCATACACAACAGATTGGCAGACATTCAAAACATATCGGTGACAACGCAGGTGCCCAAAATGGGCAAGCATTCAAAACAATGGTGTATTCACACAAGGAAATTTATCTTTTACATGTTTTTATTCAATTTTTTTTTAAATATCACCGCATCGGCCAAAATTTTCACCGGGATTTTATTTTCGTAAATTTCGCGATCATGAATTCCCTAAAGTTTCCACTCAGTATGGTGCCCATAGACATGTGCACAATGATTTTTCAAAACTTGAAAATAACAACCGGTTAATGTATATCTGGAATTCAGTGAATTTGCTAAAAATTCATGTATACTGAAATATAGGCTTTTACTATAAAGGCCTTTTAAGAACTGTAATTTCATACAAGAGTCATACACATGTCATGTTTCAAAATGATTATTTTCTGTCTATTCGCACCAATCGGGCGAAACAAAATTCACCTTAAGGCATAGAAGATAATACAGTCAAACCTGTCTATAGTGGCCACTGTCTATAGTGACCACTTGAATTGATTCCCTCCAGGTGGAAAACATCTTATAGAACCTGTCTATAGAGGCCACCTGTCTACAGTGGCCACTTTTTCTGTTTCCCTTGGGGTGGCCTCTGTAGACAGGTTTGACTGTACATCCAAAATCTGTGTTAGACTTCCCCTCTAGCCACATTTGATATAAACCTTCAAGTAGGCAGTAACGACTACTGAATGATCTTCATTTGGGTTTGTGACTGAAGACTATCGTACTGCATGGCGAATTTTGAGTTATCACTCAGACAAAAATTCATTTCCCAAATTAAACCCCTTTGGCAAGATACATTCCAGAGTAAGATTTTGATTAATAAATATTTTACCGATATTGCTTTCTCATAGCAGAGTGCGTTTCAAACGGTTACATGAAATATGCTCCAGCGACAATTGTTACTGTCCTACTTATTCGCTAGCTGTAGGGTTAGGGTTAGGTTTGAGATTACATGTAGGTTTGAAGTTCAGCTTAACATGAAGATTCATCGTCGCAGCAATTGTCGCCAGAGCAAATGTCATGGGTCTATTTAAAACACAATCTTTGATTATAAAATTAGGAAAAGGGTATGTTTGAGAAATTAATATTCAATCTTCACTTTTTACTTGTGTGAAAGAATATAGGGATTACATGTAGGACACAGTTTACTGCCATGGGCAGGTGTACAAGATCCATCAATTACAACACATCAATACTACTAGTCAAGAATGTGAAGTTCAGTTAAAATGACATGAGAGGCTGCTTGCTCAAAAACAATCAATATTGAAGATGTCCAATAAAAAATCGAGGAGTGGTCAGTTTGAGAAAAAGAAATATTTTCATTTTTCACTTTTTACTTGTGTGAAAGACCACACAAGGATTACATGTATAACACAGTTTACCAAAATGGGCAGGTGTACAAGATACATCAATTACAACACACGGTTAGCAAAGAATGTGAAGTTCATCTTGAAGGACAGGAGGCTGGTTTCTCAAAGACACTTAATATTGAAAAAATGCTATCAAAATCTAAGAGATTGGTCAGTTTGAGATTAAAATATTTTCATTCTCCACTTTTTACTTGTGTGAAAGACCATATGGATTACATGTATGACATGGTTTACCTAAACGGGCAGGTGTACAAGATACATCAATTACAACGCAGGGTTAGCCAAGAATGTGAAGTTCATCTCGAAGGACACAAGAAGCTGGTTGCTCAAAAAAAATCCTATCAGATTGCATGGCGATCTTATTGTATCCATGTCTATGGGATGTACACTGATTTTATTACACAAACAGTGTGTTTTGTGCAACAGTTCATTTTCATCAGGAACATTTTTACTTGGATAGAATATGCCAAATACTGAAAACCTTGTTGAAAAGACCCACTTTACACACACCATACACACATACAATCATGTAAAGTATCTGCACTGCCTAAAACTGAATTATCAACTATCTCAAGTCTTTTTGGGACCAAGA
Source organism: Temnopleurus reevesii (assembly GCA_036244855.1). Classification (NCBI taxonomy): domain Eukaryota; kingdom Metazoa; phylum Echinodermata; class Echinoidea; order Temnopleuroida; family Temnopleuridae; genus Temnopleurus; species Temnopleurus reevesii. The sequence goes on along the minus strand of BQKZ01002964.1, from coordinate 13,271 downwards.
AAATCTGTTTTACCATACCAACTAATAATCAAAGCCTGATAAGAAATTTGACATACATGTACATATAACATCAATAAATAATGAAGTTACAAAGTACTATATTCTTGAGCTTTTTATGGATATATAGGTCAACTTTGGAACAGTTGTCAGTTTACATGTTGGTCTAAACTGAAAAGCTGCTTACAGAAATTGACTGAAAAGCTGTAGTACAATACTGTCGCTACAAACGAGGTCTCTACATGAGAATATTGGGCCATTAATTGTAATTACTCATTTTCTTGAGCTTTTTTGGAAATACAGGTCAACTTAATTCAGTCGTATTAAAAAGTGTACATGTTGGTCTAAACTGAAAAGTGTAGTACAGTATAAACTGACTGAAACGCTGTAGTACAATATCTATACAGCTTTGTAAACAAGGTATCCACACTGTGCAAGAGAATATTGGGCAATTGCTTGTAATACTAATTTTTTTGTAACTTTTTTTTTTAAATACAGGTTGACTAAATATGGTTATAAGTGTACATCTATACTGCAAATCTGTAGTACAATATATAGCTGAAAACGAGGCCTCTAAACTGTACACGAAAATATTGGGCCATTACTTCTTTAATTTTCTTGAGCTTTTTCTGGATATACCGGTCAACTTTTGTACAGTTGTCAGTTTATATGTTGGTCTGAACTGAAAAGCTATACAATATCTGTACTACAATACTGTGGCTACAAACGAGGCCTCTACACTGTACATGAGAATATTGGGCAATTAGGCTACTTGTAATACTCATTTTTTCAGATTTTTGGGGTTTTTTTTTTTTGGAAATACGGTTCGACTAAATACAGTCGTAAGTGTACATGTTGGTCTAAACTTAAAAGCTGTAGTAGAGTAACTGACTGAAACGCTGGAGTACAATATGTAATACAATAGCTGTAAACAAGTCATCCACACTGTACATGAGAATATTGGGCCGTTAATTGTAATACTCCTTTTCTTGAGCTTTTTTTTGGGGAATACAGGTCAACTTAATACAGTCGTAAGTGTACATGTTGGTCTAAACTGAAAAGCTGTAGTACAGTAACTGAATGAAACGCTGTAATACAATATCTTTAATACAATAGCTGTAAACGAGGCATCCACACTGTACATGAGAATATTGGGCAAAGTTTTGCTTGTAATTCACATTTTATGTAACTTTTTTTTTTAAATACAGGTCAACTAAATATACAGTCGTAAGTGCACATGTTGGTCTATACTGCAAATCTTTAGTACAAAATTGTACTACATGTACAATAGCTGAAAACGTGGAGTCTATTACTGTACACGCAAATATTGGGCCATTACTTGTTTAATTTTCTTGAGCTTTTTTCTGGACATACAGGTCAACTAAATCCAGTTGTAAGTTTACATGTTGGTCTATACTGCACATTTGTAGAACACTTTTGTACTACAATAGCTGTAAATGAGACCTCATCACTGCAGTATTAAATGACAATCAATACTTATAATCATTTTCTTATTTTACAGTCGCAGTTTACATGCTGGTCTATACTGCAAAACTGTAGTACAATAACTCTACTAGATGTACTGTCGCTGTAAACGAGGCCTCTACATTATACTCTAGAATATTGGGCCATTACAAGGCTCAAGTTACAGGCGATGTATGTTGTAATGGTANAGGCTGGTTGCTCAAAAACATTTAATATGGAAGATATGCGACCGAAATCTAGGAATTTGGTCAGTTTGAGACAAAGTAATTTCATTCTTCACTTGTGTGAAAGACCATAAGGATTACATGTATGACACAGTTTACCCAAACGGGCAGGTGTACAAGATACATCAATTACAACACACGGCTAGCCAAGAATGTGAAGTTCATCTTGAAGGGCAGAAATGCTGGTTTCTCAAAGACCTTTAATATTGAAAAAATCCTATCAGAATCTAAGAGATTGGTCAGTTTGAGATGAAAATATTTTCATTCTCCACTTTTTACTTGTGTGAAAGACCATAGGGATTACATGTATGACACAGTTTACCAAAATGGGCAGGTGTACAAGATACATCAATTACAACAAACGGTTAGCCAAGAATGTGAAGTTCATCTTGAAGGACACAAGAGGCTGGTTGCTCAAAAAAACATCCTATCAGATTCAATGGCAATCTTATTGTATGATACATTGTCTATGGGATGTACATTGATTTTAATATTACAAACAGTGTGTTTTGTGCAACTGTTCATTTTCATCAGGAACATTTTTACTTAGATAGAATATGCCAAATACTGAAAAACTTGTTGAAAAGACCTACTTTACACACATACAATTATGTAAAGTATCTGCACTGCCTAAAACTGAATTATCAAATATCTGAAGTCTTTTTGGGACCACAAAATTCTGTTTTACTATACCAACTCATAATCAAAGCCTGGTAAGAAATTTGACATCCATGTACATACAACATCAATAAATAATGAAGTTACAAAGTACTATATTCTTGAGCTTTTTATGGATATACAGGTCAACTTTGGAACAGTTGTCAGTTTACATGTTGGTCTAAACTGAAAAGCTGCTTACAGAAATTGACTGAAAAGCTGTAGTACAATACTGTCGCTACAAACGAGGTCTCTACATGAGAATATTGGGCCATTAATTGTAATTACTCATTTTCTTGAGCTTTTTTGGAAATACAGGTCAACTTAATTCAGTCGTATTAAAAAGTGTACATGTTGGTCTAAACTGAAAAGTGTAGTACAGTATAAACTGACTGAAACGCTGTAGTACAATATCTATACAGCTTTGTAAACAAGGTATCCACACTGTGCAAGAGAATATTGGGCAATTGCTTGTAATACTAATTTTTTTGTAACTTTTTTTTTTAAATACAGGTTGACTAAATATGGTTATAAGTGTACATCTATACTGCAAATCTGTAGTACAATATATAGCTGAAAACGAGGCCTCTAAACTGTACACGAAAATATTGGGCCATTACTTCTTTAATTTTCTTGAGCTTTTTCTGGATATACCGGTCAACTTTTGTACAGTTGTCAGTTTATATGTTGGTCTGAACTGAAAAGCTATACAATATCTGTACTACAATACTGTGGCTACAAACGAGGCCTCTACACTGTACATGAGAATATTGGGCAATTAGGCTACTTGTAATACTCATTTTTTCAGATTTTTGGGGTTTTTTTTTTTTGGAAATACGGTTCGACTAAATACAGTCGTAAGTGTACATGTTGGTCTAAACTTAAAAGCTGTAGTAGAGTAACTGACTGAAACGCTGGAGTACAATATGTAATACAATAGCTGTAAACAAGTCATCCACACTGTACATGAGAATATTGGGCCGTTAATTGTAATACTCCTTTTCTTGAGCTTTTTTTTGGGGAATACAGGTCAACTTAATACAGTCGTAAGTGTACATGTTGGTCTAAACTGAAAAGCTGTAGTACAGTAACTGAATGAAACGCTGTAATACAATATCTTTAATACAATAGCTGTAAACGAGGCATCCACACTGTACATGAGAATATTGGGCAAAGTTTTGCTTGTAATTCACATTTTATGTAACTTTTTTTTTTAAATACAGGTCAACTAAATATACAGTCGTAAGTGCACATGTTGGTCTATACTGCAAATCTTTAGTACAAAATTGTACTACATGTACAATAGCTGAAAACGTGGAGTCTATTACTGTACACGCAAATATTGGGCCATTACTTGTTTAATTTTCTTGAGCTTTTTTCTGGACATACAGGTCAACTAAATCCAGTTGTAAGTTTACATGTTGGTCTATACTGCACATTTGTAGAACACTTTTGTACTACAATAGCTGTAAATGAGACCTCATCACTGCAGTATTAAATGACAATCAATACTTATAATCATTTTCTTATTTTACAGTCGCAGTTTACATGCTGGTCTATACTGCAAAACTGTAGTACAATAACTCTACTAGATGTACTGTCGCTGTAAACGAGGCCTCTACATTATACACTAGAATATTGGGCCATTACAAGGCTCAAGTTACAGGCGATGTATGTTGTAATGGTGGATAGCTTACAGGCTCGGGAGGAAGATGGCAGTGTAATATTTCTATGATCGGATCATGGCTGTCACAGTTGGACAGCCCCCTCACTCATTTCAATTTACCAGTGATGTACAAGGCTTCGTTAAAGGTATACATTCACATGTTAAATTTAAACTCGGGCTCCAGACAGTGGAATTGGAAGGTACTCATCCACAGAGCTCTCTGGGGTGGCAGTCAATTGTTCTTAAACAATATATTGCCAAATTTATGTATAAAATTGTTTTTCAAACAAATACCAAATAATATTTCGATGATCGGATCATGGCTGTCACAGTTGAGCAGCCCCCTTACTCATTTCAATTTATCAATGATGTACAAGGCTTCGTTACAGGCACACATTCACATGTGAAAGATAAACTCATACTCAAAACGGTGGCATTGGAATCTATAAAGTCCATAGCTTTTGGGGTGGCAGTCAATTGTTCTCACACAATATACTGTACATATGTCACCACTTCGACATATTGATCGTTTTCTTGAAGAGATGAAAAATAATAAGTTTATTTTTTGCCATTCCATTTTAATTACAGGAAACAAATCTTCCCTTTTTATTTGTTAGAGTTATGAAATGCTCAAATATTGTAAAAGCTGAAATTTTTGCTGGGATTTTATTTTCACGTATTTCGTGGCCATGAATTCACAAAAATTTTCATTAATTACGAAGCCCATCGATGTGTGCACAATAATCTTTCAACTCAGGAAAATTACAACCCGTATAAATACGGAAATAGCTCTGAAATTTCGTGAATTCAATAAAAAAATTATATACACTAAAATATTGGCTTTTAAGGTAGAATGGATAGCTCTCCAATTGCGGACTTAAACGTTGACGTAAAATTGGCGAGGTCTCTTTTATACACATACAATAAATGCCCCCACCCCCATATAACACAGCATGCACAACTCTGGGAAAGGAAAGAAAAAAGGGCACAAAAATACTTCAGTCCAAAGAGAATGGCATTGACTGAGAATACAGTACACATACATGGCCACAGCAATCAACAGCCTTGTATCGATTTAACCCCTGAATAGCTCTTACAAGTTTAGTATGTACAAGAAAACAATCAATTATACCAAATTGTTAGGCCCAAGTTTCACATCAGTTTTAAAATATTATTTCAGTTTTCTAAGAAATTTAATTTAATTGACAAATTTCATAATATTCCTGATTTCTTTTAATACGATTCATTCCAGAAGAAAAAAGTTTTTCATAATGCAATTTGAAAAACAAGAAGGATTCAAATTCATCTTTTGTAGTAAAAAAAAAAACACTAATTTTCTCCCAAAACATGTACAGCAAAAAAAGAGTAAAATTTCAAAGGACAAAAATGTAGCAAAACAGTTTCCAATCTACATGTATGCATAAAATAAATTATATTCCTATTTCACAAGAATAAACATACAGTGTAAGAGTATAACGTATGTTTCCATATAGGCCTACAGTGTAGTGTCAATTCATTTATTTTGCTCAACAATATCACTTCATTAAAAATACAAATAAAAATTCCTCTCGACTCATTTAAATATTATTAGACCTATTGATCAGCTGGTCATATTCCTTGTAATGTAGAAATATGTATTTAAAAATATTGTGATAATGTTTGTACACATGTCCATACTCTCATATCCCCTGATTTGGGGGGGGGGGGGGGGGTCAATGATTCAATAAAATTCTAAAAATTATACTTGTATTCAGAGTGATCGTGAAATGATACTACATGTATCCAGATTTGCTCATTCACTCACTCACAAACCTATGGATCAGCTTATCATATTCCTTGAAATGTAGTCCTATGCATTAAAAAATCTTGTGATGTTTCTTACATACGTGTACGTATGTGTGCTTTCATACATGTACCCCCTGATTGGGGGGNGGGGGGGGGGGGGGGGGGGGGGAGGGGGATCATCAATAGGTCAATAAATTCTACAAATTATACTACTAGTATTCAGAGCAACTGTAAAATAATACTACGTGTATCCAGAATTTGCTATTCCCAATCAACCTATGAGCTGAGGCATACTACAACATTCTTCGTAGTTGCAAATTCCACCTAATACCACATTCACATTTATCAATGCGAAATGCTCATGACATGAGCATCATTTAGACCAAATTCCATCCATTTATCAATCTCTGTGGTTTACAAGTTTTGACATAACTCCAGACATATACACAATCTCGGACAGTGTACCCACCCACTACACCCATTTTTAGTTTTACAACACAATGTAAACCAAAATAAGAGCTCCAGTACAATTGGTCACACACTCTGATCATTTGTTTGTTACACATAACAGCGCTTTCTTATCACCCCATAATACACACAGTACATGCATACACACAATTTACACACACACACAGTCCTCCCCCTGTATTGCAAGAGAGTGTACAAAAACTATCAAGTGTGCAGTGCATGTGTCAGTGTACTCTATGGCATATTGTGTGTAGGAAATGCTGGGACATAGTTGGCATACCACAAGTGCTACCATACAGTCATATGGGTTAGCCCAGAGGGGCCTGTGTATTGCTGAGAAATAAACACCACTGAACTATCTTTCGACTTGCTCTTCTACATGTACATACCCACATATATCATTTCATGTATTCAAAAGTTGAGAGGTCTTTGAAAATTCTGAGAAATATATAGCGGATCCCACCCATTAAAGTATTGTGCTGTCAGTGGGTGAAGGAAAATGGAATGAAAAATATATGAAGATTTGAACAAAATTAGATCATCCATTTAGGCCTAAAAGTTTTAAATTTTCAGTAAAGTGAAATCCTTGAGTTGGCAACTTTAACGACATCTTTGTATCACTATGGACGACTCTCCATTCACTCTGTACACCAAATGTAACATTTTCTTTTATTCTATTTTCTTTTCCGCAGAGTAGACAACTGTTAGGGTTTTTTTTTTCTTGTGACTGTGAGTACATGAACTGGAATTTTCACTGGGGTTTTATTCTCGCAAATAGTGTGATCATGAATTTGCTTAAATTCTCACTTATTAGAATGCCTATAGATGTGTGTACAATAATCTTTCAAAACAACAACTCGCGAAAGTGCAAAAAGGGCTGAAATTCAGGAAATTCCCTAAATTTCATACTTGCTAAAATATTAATATCACATAATATAACTTGTCCACTTCACTTCAAGTGCTCTTGAAAGAATCCTGTTGAATCATTTTATCAAATTTAATATTATCTTGACAACAAACAAAGTGAAAAGCAAATTGTCTGCTATAAAATACATTATAGATATTTTTAAAGTTACTACCTCAGAGATTCCCATCAGAAGAAATTATTGAAAGTTTGACAATTCCAAACTTTTGAACGATAATCATTATGATCAGAAACACTTTGGCAGGAAACTGTAAAGCAAAATTTTGGATAACCGTCATCTTCTGGATCCAGGGGTGACAAGTACATTGGCCCAGTGTATTTTAAGATACAAGCGGATTTGACACTGATAATTCATCAGCAACTGAACAATCCCACATGAATTACCATAACGAATAAATCTCTTTGGGCAGATGGAAAATACAGCATAGTCCATCTACTGTTCTAAAGCCACATACTTATGCCTTTTCTAAGCACTGATCTATTTTCACTCTTTATAATAAATAGTAGGCCTACATATTTATTTTATTTTGTCATTCTTACAGATATTCTAAGTTTCAAAGATATAAAAGGGTCAGATATATTCAAACCACTTTTGCAATGATTTGGCATTGCTAAACATACCTTTAATATTTATCAGCTAACACCTTTATGTCTGGCAACAAGACTACTCAATTGTAGGTCAGGGCATTGCGAGATATGAGAGTCTGGTAAAGAAGACTAGCGAGTCAGACAAGGCTGTCATCCCATAGAGGTCAAGCTACATGTCATCTGTTAGCTGACTCCCCAACTATGCATCGATTTCCTCACTGAGAAGGCTTCAGACGGGCACCAGCGAACCATCACTGTGAGCAGATTGAACGAAGGCCTGGGACACAGAAAACAACCTCCATTCAAGCATTAACCCTAAATGTAGCTAGATAGACACTTAAGTAAATTCCATCTTTCTTATTCTGTGGAAAAATGTTGAACAAGAGGACTTTCTTTTGTGATCAAGAAGCTATTGTGGAGGTGTTGTGGTGTAGTGGTTCTGACTTTTGCCTTTCAACTTGAGGGTCGTAGGTTCAAATCCCACCCATTACATTAATCTCCTTCATCAAGAAATTCATCCACATAGTGCTGCACTCAACCCAGGCAGGGTGCTACAAACCCACTTGCCCAAATGCCCAGGGCAACAAACTTGAATCTTTGGGCAAGTAAAAAGGATTGTCACTTGCCCAAAAAGGCATATTGAAATTGTGTTTGGGCCATTAATTTGAGAAGCTACTTGTGATGTCGGGCAAGTGGTGCAAAAAATTCTTGTAGCACCCTGCACAGGTGAGGTGAATGGGTCCCTAGCAGGAATATTTATTCCTTGAACTGCCAAGTGTGCTGGTGTACGTAGGGCTAAAACCAAGGCAACAATAATGCAAAGCACTATTTGAATTGCATCTTTTTGAATGCATGAATGAAATTCTTTACTTTGTCCCAGTCCTTTGTCCCTTCTGCTCAGAGTGCATAGAGAGCATCTTAGCCCTTTCAACTCTATCGTCTCTGATCTGTTCAGCCCAATTACAATACCATCAATGTGAACAAAACAGAGTTGATTTGAAAGAATTCTTTTTCATTCATTGTACTATACAGTATCTAGTCAGGTATACAATACAGAATTGAAAGATGAATGGTTCAAAAGGGATGCATATTTCACCTCAAAACATGACAAATCAAATTTATGTGTTTTCCCTAGTTTTTGCCTTGTAACCGGTCAAGTATTTGCCACGCTAGGAAATAATAAATAGTAATTTTTCAATGTATTGAACAGTCAAAAATTTAGAGAGACTGAAAGGTCAATATTTGTGTAAAGTGCACAAAGGTAAGACATCCAAATTAATGGCCTTCACATGTTGAATGCCAATATTATGTACAGAGGAATATCTGATGGTGTTCACTGAACACAAGTGAAAGTGTTTGCAATTCATGAATGGCTATTGATATGTTCTAGAAAAAGTTTCGGGCCGTGAAAGTTTCTGATCTTATAGTACTAACAGTCAAACCTTTTTCTCCAGTGTCTGCCAAAAGGAAACACAAAATGTGGTAAAGTGCTAGAAAAATGACATCTAACAACACTTTCTACATCATGCATCTCCATTTACTTGGAGGCAACACACATCGCGAGTCAGATTCTTTGCTACCACTTATCACTATAAAAGTTCATAACAACATGATCAAGTGATCCCATCCCATTGTCCTGAGCTTATACAGTGAAAACAGGTAAACAAAGGAATTCTGACTTGCACTATATGTGACCATTATACTCAGGTGGCCTGTATAACAAATTTTCTCTCTTACTGCCTTCACTGCAAAGTGTAGAAAGTTGAACTGTGTACGTATGTGCCCACCCACTCTTCTCAGACAACAGATGGATCATCATTAGGAACATACCCCAAAAGATACCAGATAAACTAACACAAAAATACAATTGGATTGTTCCCAAAATATCTCCTCTATCACAGGACCACACTTGCGAATATCTTCTGACATTTAAGAAGTCTTGTTTTGAGGTTGTCGTTATCAAATGCCATGTATCATTGTTTTATTTTGGGTCTGATACAGAGGCAAAAAGAAGGTTCAATCTTTTTATATTGTCTATAAATAGGAAATGTAGAATTGGCGGGCAAACCAAGGCCCCAAAATATGTAAACTGTATAACTGCACTTTACATTTGATAATGCAGTCTATTGACAATTGCTTGTGATAGCAAGGTTAAGGGTATTATAATTACACTTTTTCTAGGAAATGATGTTTGGCAGCTGATTACTGTCAGCAATGTAAAACAGAATGAAAACATGAACTTTTAAAAATCTATTTTTGTCACTAGCTTTGTACATTTTCTCAACATGTACAGACATTAAGTTCTGTCATAATATCTAAAAATCCACCAAATCTCTCTCGAACGAATAATCATGATGACAAAAGTAGTAAATATTTTACTCATAGAATAATACTTCTGTTGTCAGTGAATATGTGGGTCAACCTAGAATATGTAGAGTAGAAATTAATATCTTTGTTATTATCTGACACGCTATTCATCCTGATCTCTATTATTTCTTATTGATATCACGTCAATCTTTATCATATTTCTTTATACTGACTTCCTACACATGAGGTATTTTAGTTGCACAGAGTTTTACAGTAACAAAAGTGGATACAAAAAAGTTGGTTTGTTGTCCTATTATGGTAGCATAATGTAATCATCATCACTATTACTTTCATGTATTGTCAACATAACTATAACATTTTCTGTCTTCATGATAACTGTCAACATTCCTGTCGAAAATATCTCTAAGAATATTTGTGCACTGAGACACAAAATTAATACAAGTTTTCAAATAGTTTAAAAAAAATCACCTGCAACTTCAAAGCTCTTGCCACTGTCATATATCAAAACAATCAGAAGGCATAAGATTCAAGCTTATTGATGTGTATAAATTAGATTATGAAAACTACATTAGCATACCTTTTCCTAAGTCAACCCTAAATTTTATTGACTGAAATTCAAATTATCTATTTACAAAAAAACAAGCTTGTTGTAGGATATCCCACACCACAGCAAGATGATCAGATCATCTGTTGGTATACAAAAATTAAGCCAAAGTCAGGGGATTAATCCAATTGGGATTCATAAGGGATAAGCCAGGATTAAAGTGCACCATTAATCCAGTTTTATTGTTACAGGATTGCGGATTTAAAAGGGACAGTAACATGCAAAATGAGCCTTGTGTATGTGTTCACCTTCATAACAGAGAATAAAACACACTTGGTGTATTTATTTCCATATAGATGTTATCCATACAGGAAAGAAGGCACTAGATTGAAAGGATCTTTTGAGTTGATCTTCTTCAGATCATTTACAGTTATACCAAAATTTAATCTACCACAATGTAGCCAGATTTCTAGCTCTATAAAGCTATTAAAAAAAATGTCTATATGCCCTCAACCAACTGACCCTATGTAAAATGGCCCGAACTTAACCTTTTTTTTTTTTGCTTTTCACTCATTTAAAAAAAATAAAAGAAGAATTATAGGAAAAAAATTAGAAGTATAACTTGAAAAAAGTAATTTTTTTAGGGTGCTTTACTCCATTCTAAGACTTATTTTCTTCCTGAAATATGTTCAAAAAATTGTTTTTTAAAAGTTTCCAAAAAAGTCATTCATGGGCATCTAAACACTTTTTGGGGGCCTAACGTTGAGCTCATTTATGGACTGTGAAAAGTAATTTTGCGAACGCAATCTTCCAAAACGCTAATGTAGGTTACATGATATAAGTGTAAATAGTCTTGTCAAAAAAAATTATGAAGGAGTAAACAGACGTTATGAATCCTTTCGAAATCAATGAAATCTTAATTACAATCTTGATAAGACTTAGACATCTAATGTGCTAAAACATTTTTTTTAAATATCATCATCATCATCAGCATCACCATCATCATCACCATCATCACCATTTTCAACATCGACATCTCCCTAATTGTAAAAAAAAATTAGAAACTTACGCTGCAATATCTTCAAATCCGCAGGAAGCAGCGGCGTGGAGTGCCGTCCAACCTTCATTATCCTGTGCCTCTATATCCGCTCCATTTTCTAACAGATACTCCACCATATCAATCTTCTCATCGATAACAGCCTAAAGAAAGAAAAGAAGAAGATAAAATTATAATCATGAAATTACTGGAATCATAGCAGTCCATAATCATGAAAAATTCAAAATCTAGAAGAAGTTGTGGCATGNCTTCTATATCCGCTCCATTTTCTAACAGATACTCCACCATATCAATCTTCTCATCGATAACAGTCTAAAGAAAGAAAAGTAGAAATTACAATTACAATCATGAAATTACTGGAATCATAGTAGTCCATAATCATAAAAATAATCAAAATCTGCAAGAAAGTCTGGCATGGAAAGCAATCCAACCTTCATTATCCTCTCCTTCTATATCCGCTCCATTTTCTAACAGATACTCCACCATATCAATCTTCTCATCGATAACAGCCTAAAGAAAGAAAAGTAGAAATTACAATTACAATCATGAAATTACTGGAATCATAGTAGTCCATAATCATAAAAAATTCAAAATCTAGAAGAAGTTGCGGCATGGAGTGCCGTTCAACCTTCATTATCCTGTGCTTTTATATCCGCTCCATTTTCTAAAAGATACTCCACATCAATGACCGAAAGAGCAAAGAAATAACAATAATAATCATAAAATTACTACAAAGATGATAATGTAGATAAAATAAGATTAACAAAAATAGTGGTTCTACACATACTGTTACATTTTCTAATAACGTAAGATTACATCAATCTTTCCATCGACAAAAGCCTAGAAACGGGAAAGACAAATGTGTAAAAAACATTATTTAACTGAAAAGCTAAAGAAATTTCACAACAAAAATACACTGTTTCTGACGGATACTCTACTTCCTATATCATTCGATGACAATTCAGAAAAGAAGAAAGATACAGTAAAAAAATAATTTTTATTGTGAAACTGCTTGCACAAAAAAATATTACAAATTTATAGAATGAACCTTCAGTCAAACTGCTATATTTCTGACAGAAATATCACATCCACTCTTTCATTGATGGCCATCCAAAAATAAGAAAGTGTCAAAGAAAAATGTATCATATTAGTCATTAAAATGTTGAAGGTAAATTATTATAAATTAAAGTTCACAGCGCTAATGCTTTATTTTAATAAATATAATCTTCTATTTTGTTTTTCATTAATTTTGTACAGCGTAATAAAAGAAAAGTGTTGCAATACATTGTAGACTGCAGCGCCTCGAAAACTATTGATTAAGGAAGGATGATCATGTCATCTCATCTTTCCCTTTAACACAATCTAACAAACAAGTAAACAGGAGTTTAAACTTGAACAGATGTAAGACAATCGGATAGGTGAAGCCCCTATCCCATGAGAAACATGAACCAGATTTACGTCAGAGGTTTCCTATGAGCAAAGCCATGCCTTGAGAGTGCCCCATTAATAACCATGTTTTGTAACACTCTATAGTATGGTTCACACTT
>BQKZ01002963.1:51023-67317 GCA_036244855.1 Temnopleurus reevesii | reverse complement strand
GGGGCCAGGTAAGAAATGGCATTTGTTATATATGGATAGGTAAGTAAAGCTCATTACGCAGATAAAATGTTCGCTACCGAACATACATTTCAAGTAGATACTGTGAATGGATTGTGTTAAGTAGAATTTTTGTCCCAGTCTGTATGATATATTTTAGAAGAAAAATTGCTATTAATTTACTTCTTCTAAGTCAAATTTCTCCCAAGTGAAACATATTTGTGTGGTGCCAAGAGATTTGACTAGGATGGAGTTACATGTATGCTTTTGTTGTTTTTTAAACCTTTTGGATTTTCTTATAATATATGTGACATTTGTTTTTCATTTCAACCAGATAAAATAACGGATATGAGTGGAAGATTGTATTAAAAACTGTGTGTTACAAATAATAGTGCATATTTATACTGATTGTATCTGTGAACTGTTGATTTGAAAATAGATGTACATCAAGTAAAATATGCAGATTTATTTTTTTCATTCTCCAGGGGCCGATTGCTCGAAATGGTCTTAGCTATCCTCTTCATGCTAAGACATCTTAAGTTCTTGCGCCACCCTCTTAACATAGTCGTATCGACGCTATTGTCTATGTTTACGAGGATGGCACAAGAAGTCAAGACGTCAAACATGAAAAGGATAGCTAAGATCATTTCGAGCAATCGGCCCCTGGTGCATTTGCTATTTCCTATCTCTTTTTCTGGTACAAAACTGTGGTGGGCTCACCAACGTATTGCCACATGCACTCTCGATTTGATGAAATTGATTTTGTAGACCATGTTCATGAACATTCACTCTTAGTTTGGCGTGATGATTGCTCCCATGGTAATTCTGTTTGATGCTCGCCCAAACACCAATTTACACCATGTATAAATGAAATGATCTGTACTTTTACCCTTATACAAAAATAAGCTAGTCACGAGATAGTTACTAGCTTGCCACTATCTTATTAAGCTAGTTTTTCATAAAATAACTGTGCAACCAGCTAGAAGCAATCTCAAAACTCACTTGCAGCAACATAATAACCATCTTCTAGTCACGGAGAGTGACTAGCTAGTAGATATTTTTTAAGGTTGATTTCAAGCGTGGCAATAAATTCACTTTCCATTACTACATGTAGCTAGTGTACTAACTTACTCGGAAAACAAGCTAGTCGGCATGATGAGCCCCCCAAATAAAGCATACATATTGTGCACATATTCTTTGCTGTCTGTTATCACTATAAAAGTTCAGAATATATGGTCCAGTGATCACACAGTGATTCCATTTTCCTGCGCTTTATAATGATAACAGGTATGCAAATAATTCTGAGTAGGTGGGTTAATGTTCACAAAGGTTGTTCTTTACAACCCCAAAGATTGCCGGAGGCTTTCCCAATATAGCAACAACTAACTAGATTCTAAGTATAGTTGTCCACTTGTGACTAACTTTTTTAACTAATGCCAGATAAATATGTAACTACATTCACTGCTGAGAGGCGTGTATAAATTTAAATCTACAAGTTTTAGTAAACCGGCCTACGTTGTAGAATAGTTTAAATATTAATTTGTCAGTATTCTTGTCACCATGTTGGGGTTTCTTTGTGACTATTGAGCAATCCTTAGCCTTGTGACATTCACATTTGTGATTAATGGCTAATGAAAATGTCCAGTCAAGGTCTCTGTTCAAGCATGAGAAATTTAACCAGTAGCAATTAGAAATTTGCTCTTTTTATTCAATGATTAATCCAGAACCTATAAGTTGCCGGGTCGTACATGGTCTGTATCCAAGTTTTTAAATCAAAGTACAGTACATGCAAATTTAATTAATGTCCAAGGCGATCATGCATTTCTATTTGCTGAGTTTTTATTGGACGTACTGTACTTGAACATGTTGTATGTAGATCATTGACAAATATACAGAAAGCCAGTCAATTTGTTTTCTTTTATTAGCTTTGTTACACAAGCAAGACAAATACATGTATATTTTTGGATGCCAAATGATGTAGCAAGTGAAGTTTTTGTTACTGAGCATCACGTTGACTTCCAATCCTTATGAATGCCTTCTAATGGCATATTTCTCTCGCACCGCACTAATCCATATTCCTCATTTGGGATATTTTTATGACAAACTATTTATCAACGTGCGATGTTGACATTACAGCAAGAGCAAATAAGGTAGTTAAGGGACTCGTGTTTATCACAAGCAGTGCCGGCTATGCTCGCGCGCAAGTGGCACATGTATTTTTGTTGGGTGATTGGCGTTTGATTGGCTGCATGTAAATGTCAAAGGGGGATAGAAATTGACATTTCTGGGCTCTGTATTGATCTGCATGTAATGGAATAGGGTTGACTTTGATGAGTGAGTTGAGCCTAAGTTGGCTGTTGCTATCGATGGTTTGGGTGTATACTCGGACCATCCAACCCTCTGTTGAATTAGAAATTGATCGTAGACGGCAGACAAGATGTAGCGCTGTTTGGTTTAGGAAGTGGAGTCCTGAGACAGCACAAGTCATGTTTGTATCAGGGCTATTCCACTTTTATGGTAAACCAAATTAAATCCATCCGATATTTTAACTCTATATCTGTGCTTGCTGTACAGTGGTTGAGAGGCGCTTGTGATGGTTTTTGCTACCCCTACATTATCTATGATAAATTGATATTAACTTAGATATGGTTAAATGGAGAAAATTTCACCTTGTCCACATAAACTGTAGAAGGCTAATGAATCACGTGAATGAAAGATGTTAACTTATTGACTCTTTGGAGGCGCCGTAGTGTAGTGGTTCTGACTCTCGCCTTTCAATCAGAGGGTTGTAGGTTCGAATCCCACCTAGGGCGTCAATTTCCTTCAGCAAGAAATTCATCCATATTGTGCTGCACTCGACCCAGGTGAGGTAAATGGGGACGGCAGGAAGAAATTCCTTGTAATGCGGAGCGCCGTAATGGCTGCCAGCTAGAGCCGGGTAATAGTGAGTGTAAAGCTTTCAGCGCCATGAGCACCGATAAGGTGGACCTGTGCGCTATACAAGTAGCCACCATTATTATTTTTATTCTAACCATAGATTGATTATAACAAACAAAAAAATTGACAGATGTTGAGCTATCATAATGTATTCTATGAGAGGTACATTTTCAGTTTCATTGAAAAGTGTAGCTCTTGATTCTTGTGATTGCCTAAAGCTGCCATTTTAATGATGACTCGCATAAATGATTAGTGCAACGTTCTGTACATTTTCTGGTCCAGGTCCAAAGCACAATCATGAGAAAGTCCTTTATGTGCTTCACAGAAATAGAAACATGAAAGAAATCTGAGAAACTGGAATTATCACTAAAGGCTATTATGTTAGAAAGAAATATACACTGTATTTTACTTTGGATCCATGCTATTTGGGGTTGGTTATTTAATCAACGAAAGCTGTCTGACATCTGGAAGATGGACAGTGTGAGGATGTTATAAAAGTCAGAAGCAGCATACATTCAGTTTGCAGGTGGTTAAAGGAAAGTGTTTGACTCACAGACAAAAAGAGCATGAATTCACAGCAGTGGGCTTGAACAGTCTCATTTGGTGCCATAGCTTTGTTACTCTAAATCTTGTAAGGCAATGGTGATCCGATGGGCCATTTGATCACTGGTAATTTCATATTTTGGATGTTGAGGTAGGAACTCTTGAAATATCTATCATATCACTGTCCCGATGAAACTCTTCCTAAAACATAGACGAACAAACAGACAAAAAGACAGACAGATAGACAGGCAAGCAGACATATTGTATAAACTGTCAGATAGACACACATACATACATAGACACATACAAACAAACTGGCAAACCCGCAGACAGCCAGGCTTTTGAAGTGCAACCACGATCCACATTTTCCGAGCCAGTCCACTCTATGTCATCCACCCCCTCGAGATCACTTTGCCATTGATTGATANCCGGGCTAAAGCCAGGGTAATAATGCTGCAATTGTAGAGCGCTTAGGGAATTCTCATGAAGAGTTGATAAGCGGTATATAAAAGCCGTTCATTATTATTATTATTATACGCAGTTGTATAATTGATGATGTAGGTTAATGAAGAGAAGTTAAACTTGTCCATATTGAAAGCTGCAATTCTAACATGAATGTCAGTTATGATCATAATTCATTAATAAGTATTACTTGTAGGCCCGCAGATTTCTTTTTACACAAATGATGTGATGCATTTCCTTGAGAGCTTTACTTTTTCAGTTTCATTGAACAGTATACATGTAGCTCCTGATTCATTTCATTGCCTTTACTGTACATTGTAAAGCTGACATACTAAGGATCTGTCTCATAAAATAATAAGCGCAACAGTGTGTTTTCTTACAGTAGGTTTGTCACTTAAAAGCACGTAGGACAAGGGTAATCCGACAAGTAATTTGTTCACTGGTAATTTCATATTTTGGATTTGATTTAGGAACTCTTGAAATCCTTCTATTCACCATCCTAATGAAACTCTTCTAAAAGCATAGACTAACAATTAAAGAGACAGACAGATAGACAGGCAAGCAGACATATTGTACATACTGTCTAAAAGACACACTGATTGACAAACAACCAGATATACACACACACACACACACACGCATGCAGACAACGTAACAGACTGACAAACCCGCAGACAGGCCAGGCTTTTGAAGTGCAACCACGATCCACATTTTCCGAGCCAGTCCACTCTATGTCATCCACCCCCTCGAGATCACTTTGCCATTGATTGATAAGACTCCCTCTAGAGTCGGAGGTGTGTGTTTGATCAGGACAAAGGCCACGGGGATAATACATTTTCGGAAGTGTGAGGACCCTGGACGAAAAGGGATTTTTTTCTCTTTTTTTTCTTTTTGAAGTTATATGGAATGTGAATAGTCCTCACATGAACACACCTTCACAATCACATATTTCTATCAAATTCCGTTTTATTAAATTCAATACACCATAGTGCATTTTTTTATACTTGAACTTGAATAGTCAAGGACGCTGTATGGAATCCATTTTTCCCTCTAAAAATGTTTTTGGCGAATAGTTTCTGAAACCCGACCTCGTTCATGATGGACAAAAAGCTTGAAATCAGATAGTTGCTTAAAAGCGGAGTCATACATATATGTACATTGTAGATGGCACTCTTTTTTAGGGCTTCATGCTTCATGCTGCCATGTTTTTCACCTGGCACAATTTTATTTGTTAAACACAGGTTTTAAGAATATATGAATGGATATAGTTTTCTGTACATGCATCTCTATCTCTGAATTTAGAGGAATTTGAATTTAAATGTGATTCCATTTTTGCCCATAAATAAGGTAATAAAATTACCTTTTTGGGGGGGTTGGTGGTTGGTGCAAGGAGGCAGCATATCACTTATCACTTTCTATTTTCAGTCAAATCGAAATAGTAATCTTACATGTACAGTGTACCTCTGAATAGATCTTTAATGAAACGTTTTTTTTTGCACCGATAAATCATATTACCTTTGTGTCAAAAGTGACATTTTCTTCCTTTCTTCAAGAGAGTGCCTTTCTTGTAGATTTTTGACAAGGTTTTGCGCAAAAGAGAATACCTCCGGATGCTCTCTTGTTTCATGTCACACATATCACTCCCAAATGTCACTTGTTCCCTGGGGTCCTTTCGAGGTGAACGGTGGGAGGATGATGGGGGGGGGGGATGGGTCATGGTAGGGAATTTGTGTTCTGGTTGGTTACAGAAAGAATGGGGATGCTTAGGCCTTTAGGATAAAGGGTACCCAGACCAGATATTTAGTGTGGCTTATTTGCTGAACTTGCATACTGCTACAAACCTCAATTCATACACATATCCTGATGCATTTTATCTTTAAAACTCTTTCGCTACAAAATTTCAGTTTCCAAATTTCCCTGTACAGTATCTGTATGGAATAAAATGCAGGAAATTAGGGGAAAATATGGGATACATAGGTAAAGCATTGAAAGTTTTTACTTCGTGTGTAGATGGAGAGCTGCTCTCACCAGCTCGAAACAAGGTCTGAGGTCATGCAGATTAGCGTACAGTATATTATATACAAGCTTCATCGCTTCATTGGTGGATCCCCGGATATCCTTGTATGTTTACAGTGACAACAAAACGCAGCTAACAGCGGCTTGCCGTAAAATATGTAGTATTTTTATCATAGCGAAAGAGTTAATTGCTATAACATTTAAAGGAATATTCCCTAAGCACAGTTACTTTCTTTGGCCCCCCCCATTCCCTTTCCACAAACACAACAAAAGTTTTGGTGTCCTTCGATTATGAAAATAAGCCTCATATCAATGGTCTTATTTATTATCCCTTCTCTCATACATGTAGATCGTAAATGCATCTTTAAAAGTATCCCACAGAGATAGTTTTAGTAACGTAGCATGTGAACAGTGTTAAACAAAATCTATTTTGGGCTCGGTATACTTCAAGTATAGTAGACAGCTAACAGTTGAATAATTCTTGAATGAGAAATATAAACTGACATATGTCATGACTAAAACCAGAAAACATAACTACTTCCAAGCATTAAGAGATGTAAGAGCTCTCTCGTAATCAGAAGGGCAATATGCTTAAATAAAAGTGCATTTTGATGGAAGCTTAATTTTATATTTTAGCATTGTATATTCTGCAATGTTTTAAGAGATAAAGGTATGTCCAAGGATACATGTACATCATACAGTGGGTTCAGTAGTGATGTCTTTCCCTTCATTTGTAATCATCTGTGATCTATTATTCATATCAACGGAGAATATGAGAGTATAGGATTACATCAAGAACCAGAGCTTTGAAAAGGATCATTTTAAAGCTTTTAGCAAGCATCGCAAGTACAAAGATGCATTGCCAGTTGGAAGTGCGTCAAAGTACAGCGAGTAGAGCATACGTCATAAAGATGCGTCACAAAGAATAAGGATAAAAGACTGTGAGGGAATGGATTTCAGCCTTAAAATGTCATCTTGGCATTCCAAGAATTTTGCTTTGTTTATTTTTAAT
Source organism: Temnopleurus reevesii (assembly GCA_036244855.1). Taxonomy (NCBI): domain Eukaryota; kingdom Metazoa; phylum Echinodermata; class Echinoidea; order Temnopleuroida; family Temnopleuridae; genus Temnopleurus; species Temnopleurus reevesii. Next base: position 60,350 of record BQKZ01002963.1, on the reverse strand, counting down.
GCATGAGGACTGTGGCAAGTCTTATTATGTGAATGCATGTTGTTTTAATTGAACCTTTCACCTAGTGTGGCTGTGCTATCTTCATTAGACAGGAAAGTATTAACATTTAACATGTTGTGTTCCACGTCTTGCTTAAATGTCTTGTTCTTGTCTTGTAAAAGTTTGTGTTCTGTCCTTAGAATGGAAATAAGATTTAGCTGATTCAGAAGATGCAACATTTGGCCAAATCACGACTCACCTGAAATTTATGAGTTCATCAGTCTAGTATATTTCAAGATACAAACGATTTCACACTGATAATTCATCAGCGACCAATTGGTCGCTGATGAATTTCTGCAAGGTATCATGTGCTGATAAACGTCTCCCCGCTCGAATCATTTAGTACACCGTTGGAATGATGGCTAATTGGTGTGTTCGACATAAAATATGCCTGAATATGTGCGAAAATCTTCACCTAATTTCTAACACAGTTATATTTAGGCGTGTAAAGCAACTTGTGAATACATGTACATCAGCTCGTTTTAAATCACTTTCTGCATCCCGACCGTTAATGCAGTCTTTCAATCAGAAGAGTATGGCTTCAACTACCAGCCATGGATCTCCATTTTTTCCTCCAGTAAGAAGTCCATTCCAAGAATTTCATTTTGCTTAATGTTTATAATTCATGAGTAGTAAGGTGCGCTAGTCTTTAGATGCAAATGCATATGTTGTAAAATGAACCTCCCACTGCGTGTTTTATCTTCATTAGATAGGAAAGCATCAACGCTAAATGTCATATAAAGTAGGGGAAAATCTTATGACACACGAAATGATAGGATGATCAGGCTATATTGTAAGTGGTTAAGACTTGACTGAAGATAGGACCTAACTCCAGACTTTCAATCAGAAATTTGGGGGCTGACTTACAAGCCATGATGTCCATTTTTTTCCTACAGCAAGAAGTTGATCCCAAGGAATTTCATTCGTTTACGTTTAATTCATGAGTACATGTAGTAAGCTGCGCCAGTTTTTACATGTCAATACATATTTTGTCATTGAATCCTTCACTCAGTTTGCTATCTTTAGTAGACAGGAAAATATTAACATTAAGTCTCATAAAAGATAAAGAAAAATTCTGTGACGCATAAAATGATAGGATGATCATGTTATGCAATTGTATTTTGTAGATTATTTCATACAGTTTTTAGTGGTTAAGAACTAAATGATTTTTTTCAATCGGAAGCTTTTGGATTTAAATACTAATTGTGGTGTTCATTTCATTCTCCAGTAAGAAGTTCATTCCAAGAACTTCAGTTTGCTAATACAGTCGATCCTACTTCAGCAATCACCTGTATATAAAAACCACCTGTCCGTAAAGACCGCCTTTTTTGACGCCCTAGACAGTAATTTACATGTAAATAAATCTATAGAGACCACCTGCTGCTAGAGAACACATTTTTTGTCTCCCTTGGGTGGTTTTTATAAGGTTTGACTGTATTATTAAAGCCCAAGTACAGTTTTGGTAAAAGCGAACATTTTTATCACCAAATTTTGTCTTCAAATTTATATGAAATGAAATTTAGTATCATAAACATATTGTGCAAAAGATTGTCCAAAAAATGAACGAGTTTGGGAAAAGCTATTATCTAAAATGTGTACATATTTTTAGTGTGGTGCTGCACCACACTATTTCAATAATTTCCTTTTTGATAAAGGACAACTTCCCATGCTCGGAATTGGATGTTCAAAGATTTCAGAATTTAATTGTTGTGTATATCTCTATATTGTTCTATTGTCAAATCTAGGAAATAACTTTGCGCCAATGTAGATTCCAATACACAAAGATAATTGTCAACCCCCATCTTGAGCGGCCCCTGGCTTGCTCTCTCCCTCTCTCTCGCCCTCTCTCCCGATCTGTGGGATCCATGTTATCGGTAGGTCAATAAATTTACACTTTCTTATCAAGTCACATATCCTGCGTTCATTTGTACTTTATTCAACATTGGTGTTGTATATGCTCGATATTGAGCAAAATAATGCTATAACCAAGAGAGGGTGCTTAATATGATTTAATGGTCAAGTTCAAATTTTCAAAACAATCAGTTCGTGAAAAAATAGCTATGGTGTAAAAATGTGTATAAGACTTTATACATATCATGATAAACATCCCCAAAATTCACATTTCTTCATCTTTACCAAACCTATATACTTGGGCTTTAATGAGAAGTGTGCTCCACATATTATCTTTGAACCTCCTACTACACTGTATGTATGCTATCTTCATGAGATAGGAAAGTATCAACATTCAATGTTATCAAATAGAGAAAGTTATCATGACACAGGGTAGGTTTTATGTATGAAAAAAATCAAATTCATTACTCTCTAAAAAGAATGGGCCAAAATGTTTACCCTTCAAAGATTAACTCTCTCAGAAGATAAGGACTTTGGAATGAAATTTCAATTGATTAATTAGAGTGAATTTGTTATGATTATCAGCAAAGAATTTTGCACTTCTGCTATCTTTGGGGATCTTTGAGTGACCACTATGAATTGAGGTCTACATATATTTATTATTTTCTATAATTCAAGCCCAGCTTTTACACTTAGTGAACTCTGCATGCCTTAGTCAATTGTCTGCGTTAAAATATAATAATATAATATATGCAATTTATATAGCGCATGTATCCACTCTCATTGCTGAGTGCTTAAGGCGCTTTACATTATTATAAAGTCAATGTGGTTGTTTGGAACAAATCATTTATGCTATTTACCTTTTTAAGTTGAATTTTTCCTCTGAGTCGAAGGAGAACAAAGAAAAAGGATAAAGTGTATACTGACCTATTTACTTAGTATTATTAGAATAAAGAAAGATTACAACTAGTTGTCATATAATCAAATGAAATTGTGTGCAATCGGCTCCTTGAAAAGATACACCATCATTTGGAAATATCATTCTTGGATGTACAGCTGTACCACATGTTGTTGACCCACTTTATGATTCAATATTCAGAAGATAAAAACCCCTTCAGGTAGACTACATCTCAAAAAACAGGAGTATAATAGAGAGAGTGGTTTGAAAAGCGATAACTCCCCTTAATCAATAATGGAATTTATTTTGCCCCGGAGTTATATACTGCACCATCTCCTTCCAATCAATCGTGCGCATGCATGGAGTTCTTTGTTTGCTCTGATCTAAATGTGCGAAGGAAGTTGCGTGAGATGATAGAAATATACTCCATCATTCATTGGATGAGATTGGAAGAGACGCAGTACATGTTTACTGAGCAATATTTAGGAACTGTAGGAGCACATCTTCCTTTTAGATCATGAAAAGAGATGAGTTGTATTTATCCAGAGGAATGATATGTTCAAATATAAAATTAGCAGATATGAATAATCCTGCTTGCTTGGTTTTATGAGGGCGCAGTCTAGCAGCAACTCCTGCAGGTTTTCCTATAGTGTTGAAAGTTTTTATTCTTGAAATCTCACTATTTAATTACTTTTTTAAAAATATTTGATATATGTCTTTTTAGAATATTGTATTATTTGTATTCTAATCTGACTGTAAATCGAAAACACAATTCAGCTTTCGCTGCAACGATTGAATCCATAAACAATTTATCCATCTATCTTTCTATCTTTTATAAAATTATTCATAATTTATATTCTTATTTTGATGTCAATATATTTTTAAGTGTCATTTCATTTCATTTTACTTGGATCTGCAATCAATGGTAGGCACCTCCAAGGCAGTCATATTGGGAAGTCCTGAAAGTTGTTTTGCTGTAAGTTGAGTTTAATAGGAACACCACATCGACAAACAAACCCAAGTAAATCATTGTCTTCTCATTCCATCATTATTATCAGCTGTATGCGTTCCTTATCATCATGGCCATCAAGATGGGGAAGGAAATATAATTTTCTAAAGGTATTATTGAAAAAAAAATGATAAACAAGGCCTATTCATACTTTCATCTGCAGCTGTTATAGTTTATCCTGATATTTGTACTGTACTTTGAAAACCCATCAATTATTTTTTTTTGTGATAGTGAGTAAAAAGACTTTAGATGTATCTTTGATTTATATGCACACACACCCTTGATAAGTGTTTATTGATTGGAAAATAAAGTTTTTAAGAACAATTGAAATTGTTTTCCTTACTCTTTTATAAAGTAGAAGATAACATATATTTCAGAATGTGGTTTTCGTTATGGGTTTATTGAAATATATTTTCTCATTGATGAGAGATTCTTTTCATGCTCTTTTTGATTAGTGACAACCTAGTCATTAATGGCAAAGTTGCCATTAATACTAGGGTTTTATATATATATGCAATAGAGCCAAGAACTATTAAAGCCCTGCGGATCATGGTTGTTTCCGGAGAATATTATCAAACAAATTATTTGATATGTTTGATGAATCATGTATTACCGGGTACATATATCAAATAGTAATTCAACTTTAAATGTCAGATTAGCTATACAGAATGTTATAATTCATTTTTGCTCTGTGCATTTAAAGACGTCATCAATTCTTGAGCCTGAAAGCCACTAGCTGCGTCGAAACTGAAAAAAAGTAGACCATCTTGGCATTACGCAAAGATCAGGATCATCAATTATTGATGAGGCTAAAAGTCTTCTTTCAATGAGCCAAAGTCGAGGTTGGAGAAGTACATATGTAGCCATACTATAGCAAACCACGATTATTGATTTGTTAAAGAAGTGGGCCAACCTTTCACAAATTGTCTAATCCTGGTGCGGAGTGACGACCAGATACTATTGACGAAAGCAATCTGACCATTTAGCCTCTTTCATGTCTCGATCATTAAATATTTCCGTCTCAATTAATCCCATTCATCTGTGAATTATGATACCAGCACGTATGAGTGCCAGCATCATGACATAAGCAAAAATGTGTCAAATATGAATGAATCAGAAATTAATTAACCGGAGATATGATGGTTTCGCTGAATAGGGATGGGGGAATATAATTGGGGAAGCCTGAGAAGAGACTAGACCCGTTAACGATGCAAACAGCCTGTTGCTTGTCATACTCATCTGTAGCAGTTGTGACGGCTTTTTCATCGACGACAGACGCACAGTTTCCCAGGTAGCCCTATACACGTTGTTTGATTTACACAGGCTGCCACTGTGTATGGATTATTTAGGTTTTTCCCATGGATTAAATAAAACGACCTATTCTCCAGATTTTCTTAATTTTTGCATCTTTAACGAGTTTCGATGATTTCTTCCATTGGATAATCAATTTAATCACTGCCTTGTTCGTCGTTGACGCCGTCCAGCCAATTACCATCTGACCACTTAGGAATATATTGGATTATATATGTCTATTTTCATACAGTTTGAATAATAATTCCCACTGCAATGGTTTGCCTACGTTACTGTGTACTTAGTATCACTGTTTCTCTTTGTCTGTGTTTGGTCTATGCCAAAGCAATAGACACAGGAGGTAGGTAGCTGATTTGTATTTTCAGAGTATATAGTGAATTCTGATACAAGCAGTATTTCCATTCTATTCTTATTGTTTTATTACTTCACTGTACAATGTATATTTGACAATTTAAAAAAAAATCCAGCAGCAAGGATATACATTTTTTTTTTATTTAGAAAGTTTATACATACACAATGTGATATCTTCTACAAGTTTTTTGTTTTTTCAAATGTATTAAATCCATAAATAGTAAGCAAAAAATCAATTATGAAACCACTGAGACAAATACAAAATATGAAATATTTGTAATCTAAAAATTTGTTGCTGTTTTCTTTCTTCTAAACTTATTCTAAAGTGATGTAGAAAATTAAATATAGAGAAAACAGGCAGAATATGCATGAATGTAAAATACTGTTAGGTATCTAAATGGAATACAAGCAGAATTTGACACTTTGATTATGGTTAGCTTATTTTTTGTATATAATGAAATAGTTTGTCATGTATGCTTTAATATACATTTTTTATATTTTTCCTTGAAAAATATAAATTGTATAAAAAAGAGTATGAAATTGTGACCATCTCTTAAAGTATATTCAAATTGAGTCATATTCCTAAATAACAATTGAGTTAAAAAAAAACGATAAGTGACAATTATCTTTGAATTAACCATTATTTACTTCTCTTCAAAATAGAAAACAAGAAAAATACAGATTGAATTAATCAATTGGTTATGGGTATTTGTTCCCTTTCAAAAGAAGAATAAAAAATGCAGATTTAATCAATCACCTTGGATTATATAACCATTGGACCTCATCCAATTTGACCTCAATATTTTTAGTATTGCAAGGAAATAAATCCTGATTAATACTCGAAAATGCTGGCCAGGTTTATATGAGATGGACAATGATTTTGCAATTGGAACAAGACCAATTAATACTTTGCTTTTTGTCTGGAAAATGCATTGAATGATTTTCTGGTTGACACCACAAATACCTAGATCTTATTTCAAACCGTTTATAATCCTTAAATGGCCACAAATATATTTTCCCAACTCACTCATTGTAGACGATAATGCTTTTATTTGTTCTGAGACGTTTTTCAAGATCATATGATTCCACTTTTTTCTTCAAAATAAACAAGACCTAAAAAAATATAAAATTATGCATTTATCTTCAGTGGAATTTTATCTTTGAAGCTCTCAATGTTGGAAAGTCGATAAATTGAGAACAAGCATGTGAAAAGCATTGTGTAATGAATGTATTTGGTTTTTCAAATGTGTTTTTCTACCGAGCGGAGAAGATTTTTTTTTCATTGCAACAACTATAATGATTTTGCTTTCATTGCAACAGCTTTAATGTTGTAGTGTACTTATATACATTTTGGATGCAAGTATGAAGAGCGCTGTCTAAACACAAAACAACATAAGAACAATGTTGATAGTTCGCTGAAAATTGCTGATTATACAATCTGTAATATATTTGCATTCCTGGGATTAATTGCAGAACAGAAAAAAATGTATATTCTCCACATTCAATCATCATTCTTTCAAAAAAAATAAATATATATTTGAAGTGTTTAAGTCACCAAAATATATCAGTTTTGAATTTTCTTGATTTCCTTGTTATACAGGGTTGACTTTACAGAGAAACAAATGAGCTTCGCAGACCCATGCTATTAAACAAGAGTAAATGTCACCAACATGCTTAAAAGCTTTACTGGCGAGATATTCCAGCATGCTAATTTTCCTCTTTAATCACGTTCACCATCCTCGTATTCCCACGCATCAGAAACTAACGCACTTTTATATTTCATTGTTCGGGAATTACACGTAGGAAGTGGGGTTTTTTTGTTGAAAGTGTGAGATATTCTTTGCCTCCAAGTAGCCAGTTTCTTCTTAATGATATTAATCTAAAACAGTTTTCTTTAATTCAAGGAGTCCTTCTTTTGCCATGATCAAGGTATATTATGCATTACAACCCACGTGATGATGCAGAAAATGCATTTCTTGAATTAGTGAAAGTTTAATGCCATGCTTCTCATGTACATGTACGTGAGTGGGAGTGATTTTCCCTTGTGGCGTTTCTGTCATTTTCCTTTTGCTGCTTTTTGGTAATTTCCTGTATCTTACAGACAACATCCTGGCCTGTTATTGCAAGTAGATTGAATTGTAATCTCTTTTCTGTTTGTGAGACTTTTGGAAAGCTAAATGTATTTAAATTTTATTTCATAATTTTAGACAACTCATGATTCTTCTTTTTGGATCACTTCATCTCTTTGAATTTCTTTCAATAAAACAGTTCATCTACATTTTTGTAGTAGTTTAAATTAAAAAAGAAGCCCAGAAGCAAGACGATTGAACACAACCCTTTTTTAAGTTCACAGTTAACCGCCTCCAAACAAAGAGTCATGTTGAATCTTGTTGCTTACGGGCTTCTATTTTTTTTCCTTTGAGAACGTAGCCTCAAGTGATTTCCTCCAAACCCGTCGGATGTATCCAATTCTACCGCAAAATTATGGAGGGATTTAATGCAACTTTGACTTTGGCTCGGTAGGCGCTTTTCACAGAGAATGCAACTGAAATTTCATGGAATACTTCAAATGTTGTTGCTCACTTCAAGCAAAACACAACTTCTGAAATTTGCTGTTTTCATCACAACCATGAAGTGATTTCAACCCTTATAAAATCTATCCATCAAATATTTAGCCAATTTTAAACGGCTATGATGCAGTATAGAAATTCAGAAAGGATGGAAATTCGCCAGTTTTCTACAAGATATTTAACTCAACACCAACTTAGGAAGCCAGTCGACAAATTTGTGATATTGGCTATTTTTCAAAATGGGTCCAAAGCATAGCAGCTCAATCAAATTTATCATCCTTCTGTTATACTGATTTTTATTATACGATTGGGTGAAATTTGGAATCATGTAGATTCTTTATTGCAAGGCTTTCCCAATGAAGACTACACATTTAACCTTCTCCTCACATCATTGAAGCAAAGAATCCCTACTTTATATTGTATATTTATATTTCAAGCACTTTCATCTCCAGAAATCACTATTCAAGAAATGAAAAAGGTGTTCCTCATGGTTCAAACTCAAAACCTGCAGTCTGCAATAATGAAAACTTTCATGCTCGCAGGAGATGCTTAAAACTTGTTGCAAAATAATTTATGTTCCTTGTAAATGTTGTATCCTGGAAAGATCAGGGTCTCTTTTAGTTTGGGCAATGGTTACATCCCAATTCTTGCTTTTATCTTTGTGATAAACTTTGTAACATTGTGCATGTGAAGGAGGCTGCCTCTTCAGGGGAAGAAACTGGAGATCGCTAGATAAGAACAAATTGAATACTTGAGGGGTTCAAACAAAACTGTCCGGTTCGAAGTCAATCGAATTTAATTTCAAGGCGCTTGATGTGTCACTGTCTTTCCCATCGAGTGCAATGTTTCATTTTGTTTTCTTAATCTTCCTCTTCTCCTCCCAGTGTGGATATCTTCTTTCTTATCCAGAGTGATATTTTCATGTAGCGGGATTCTCCGAATCGCCAAGATTACTAGCTATAAGCTGATTATTGTGTTCTTGTATTTTTAGGTTTCTTTATTTAGCTTTTAGATAATTAACTTGAGTTCTGCTTTGGAAATTCAATCTTCCTTTTAAAATGTCTGGAAGGAATCCTGAATAATTCATCAAACCTGTTCGTATAGCGGAACCCCTATCTATAACTTAACATTACGATCACAATTTGATTTTCAATGTATCGTTGCATTCATGTGCATTTTACATGTACTTGTAGATGTCATCTAGACAAAAAAAAAATTGAATTTGAGCTGTATTTAACTGCAACATACTGGTTAACACGTAGTTGAAAAGATGATACATGTAAACATGTATTTAATAT